>JAVQKC010122808.1:0-11804 GCA_036025475.1 Philypnodon macrostomus
GGGGGCATAATAATATTTTATGTTGGGTACACTGTGGAGAATCACTGTACCAAGTTTCATTGCTCTCTGCCAAAGTAAGTGTGTCCAGGGTCCCATAGGGGTCATAAACATGGGGGCACTAAGAGGCATTCTTTATTTGACCTCTGTAATTTGCCTATGTACATTAAGTATACATCGTAGAAGTACCCAAATCGATACAGTTCGCCATCTTTATGGTATGTACCTGTGTGCAAATGTTGAAACTGATCCGGCATTTCGTTTTTGAGTTATCACAGCTAGGATCTGCGGACGCAGACCGACGTGATTCCATAATATCGTTGTTTTGCCGATATAATAACTTGCCTAATAGAAAGATAAGCAACAAGGTTCATTCTCCAAACTTTTGTGATCACTCTTTGATAGGTTCTAGTTTTTGATGAAGAAGCAATGCTAACTGACAAAGTAATAAAAAGGGTAGGTGAGTTTCAGGTAGTCAAATAGGGGAAACTCAAAGTTGTAGCCTAAATGTCATGCTAATTAAGCTGTAACTGGTATCAAGAAGAAAAAGAAGGATTCAGACATAAACAAACAGGCTGTGTCAACCTTAATCACAATGCTCGAGACACACTGAAATACTACAGTTTAAAATATTTACATTAACTACACTTGGGTACCCGAACTTCTAAATTGACTGGAATACTGGTTATATTGATAAGTAGGCCTATATTTCTTGGGAATTGAATTTGATTAAATTATTTTCAGTAACTAGAATAAAGAATTATCAGTACTAAATAGGCTACAGTATCACTGAACCATGGTCAAACAATCACACAATAGAACATTTTGTCTCCCACATCTCCAGCTAATGAAGTACTAACCAATGATAAATACAGGCATACTATTTCTATGTAATAAAAGCTGTATATACAAAACACACAAAATACTGTAGGAGTTGGCTCCAGGCAGATGGTAGATGGGACAGTGCAGGGTAAGGTGGGTGCTCATGTGTGATGGGTGGGGTCTCCTAACAGCAGGGGGTCAGTCTCTAGGCCACATCTATTAATGACCCAGGTCTGTAACAGAGGTCTGGTGTGTTTCTGACTGAAGCCTCTTCTGGCTTTTGTTTAACAGACCTCCAGCTGGTGTCAGCATGTACACAATGGGCTCCTGGCTTGAGTTCATATATTATCGGGTTTAATGATATACTACTGTTTCCATGCCACAGAGTTTAACCTATATAGGCCTACACTTCTTAACCCTATGTCTTTGAGGTGTTGTCCAAAGAAATGGACTTATCAAAATACAAGATTTTCTTTATCTTGGTGAATAAAATAGTTTCTGGTACCTTATCATACCATTAGTGAGGAATTGTTTTGGCAGACTATTTAATACAAGCTCATTTTAGATGAATAAATATACAGTGATAAATGACAGTGAGTGATATACAGTTAATTTGTCTGGATTCTTAATATCACATTATTCACTCACTGCCATTACCTTGTGTAGCGCACTAATTACCTGATATTTTCACCTCCATTACTGTGTCATATTCATCATTATAGAGTGTGTGTGCATATGCTTAGCAGTCTGCAGTCTGCTGTGGGATAAAGCTAATTGCTCTGTGCTCTTTAGGGCCCTCACCAATCACAGTACCATTAGGAGCAGGACCTCTTGCAGCCCATGACACTAACAAGAGGGGATAGGATGACGGAAGGAGGCGCTGGTGTGAAAGGACCAACAGGCAGCCAGGACTCAGGTGTCCTTCAGCTGGCCTCCCGGAGTCTCAGGTGGTCATTCAAGCGTTGTTCACTGTTTATATAATCACCCACCGGAGCCAAGTATACTCTATAGCTCTCAGGACTACTGCTGCAGCCACCCAGCTG
The DNA here is from genome assembly GCA_036025475.1 of Philypnodon macrostomus. Taxonomy (NCBI): domain Eukaryota; kingdom Metazoa; phylum Chordata; class Actinopteri; order Gobiiformes; family Eleotridae; genus Philypnodon; species Philypnodon macrostomus. The sequence goes on from JAVQKC010122808.1 coordinate 1,863, forward strand.
CTTGTGGATCAGGTTTAATTGAAATGAGACCAACACTCAGCAGTGGTAAAAAAAAAGATGTATAAAGGCAGTAAGCAAGCAATAAAACAATGTGAATGCAAAGACAACAAAAAGTTATTATTAATGAACAGATTTTGTTAGTTAGTAAGAAACGGATTGTCTTGAAAAAGTCATTTCCAGTAACTATGGCCCTTAAAAAATGGACAATGGGCAACTATAGTCATCATAATCAACTTATTTTGAAGGCAATTGGTTTCAACTTAAATTTAAATTGTGTTGCACTGGTTTTGTATCCAAACTGCATGTATATTTTAAGATGGTGTACATAGCTGCAGTCTCTGGTGAAACTGATCTCAGACCACTAGTGTGCACTTTTAGAGCACACACAGAAAGCTTCCTGTAGGTGCATTTTTAAGTTTAATGAGTGTCATAATGATACGGATTAATGGATTAAGATATCAGCTAATCTCTGTCTTCCTCTTAGTTCTAGAGAAATTAAAACTGTTTAGAGAAAAAGAGGAAGACCAACCTAGCATGTGTGTGTTAGAAGACTGCCTTAGAAATACATGGAGCCTAATAATAATGCATTGTTTTCTTTGAGAGTACAATCTCAGTGTTAAGCTTCTTGTTTTGATATGGACTGTAAAACTAATGTTGAAATGATCATGAGGTTGTCTATACGGTGACATATGCATCACGCAGTATGAAGCTGTGGCACCATTTAGATATGATCAGTGGATGTCATCACTTCCTGAGAAAACCTCAAACCATGAACCAAAACCAAACAGTTTTCTGAGAAATGAAACATTCAGAAGCATGTGTATATATATATATATATATATATGTATGTATGTATGTGTGTGTGTGTGTGTGTGTGTGTGTGTGTGTGTGTTTGTGTGTGTATATATATATACACACACACACACACACACATTTCAGATTTTTACATTGACACAGTTCACCATAACTCAGCTTGTATAAGACATACTTATTGTATACTTTACATTATGAAAGTGAAAAACATATCTGCGTTGGCGACTTTTTAAAGACAAAGGTTGTCTAAACCACAGCAAACATCTGTAAAATACCCCTAAGGTTCAGGAAATTCCAGAGACATCTCTGGGCAGCAAGGCATTGTTCTTCAAAGTCGAAACTAAAAGAGGCCAGGATTCACATATATGTTTATATTACATCTCCTTACATAAAAGTTGCCCTGTTCAACAAAGGAAACTCTGGTTGTATAATTGTACATGAGATGAAAAAAATTACATGATATTTTTGTACAGCCGTTAATAGTATATTTATTTTTTCTCTCTAGTTTTCCAGTATTATCAACATTCACTGGTGACTGTATTCTATGGTATGTATAAGTGTAATATGTTACTTATGCTGAAAATATCTAACACAGCAAACTTTTTTATTTGTCTTTTCTATTCACTGTAGTTACATTTTGTTTTCCATTTTGAGATTTGTCTTTGAACAACAATAGCAGCTTTGTAGTTCTCTGTGTCTAGATCCTGGCAGTGATGTCCTTGTGTCGTGTGACAGTGGGTCCCCAATGTTCAGCCTCTCTGTGATAGGAGCAGCCGACTCAGAAAGGCATCACTTAGGTCAAATAAGCTATGGGACAAAATAAATATACCACTAATAGAAAGAGAATTTTCTGGTTGACAATGTAAAAACTAGCAATTTTATTTATTTTCATGTCTATAAACTATAGCAGTATACATTAACACATATTAGTTCAAATGTGCTTGAGTTTCAATGTTTGCTTGATGGCTTAGGTTAGGGCAGTGGATGCGTTTTCATACTCAGCAGATTATTACCCAAGGTCAATATAAAAAGGCAAACCTGGAGAAGAATGTTCCCAATGCTAGCTAAACTGTTAATCATTAGCAGCATATGCCACACATTGTGGTCTGCTTTTGGGGTCAGGCATATTTGTGGAATGGAAAAACAAAAATATCTATTATAAAAAATGTCTTAATGTTGATACTATAACTTTTACTTTTCACCCAGAGGATCATGGGTTGGCCTCGTGTCAACTTCTCATAACTGAAGTTTTGAAACTGCGTTTGTCTTTGACATTGTTGAGCACATCCTCTTATTGAAACCGCATTGCTGCTTGAGCAGAGACTACTAAGAGTTACTGAGAGCTCCTAAAGACATCTAAGGGATGCTCGGCTGAATACAAATGGCAAAAACGCTATTTGTGTCCCATCCATCATCTGTAATTGGAGCATGACTAGAGTTTCCATGAGAAATCATTCCTGACTTGTGGGCCTGATTAAATTTACTTTTGAAGCACTGAAACCAGACACGGTGGAGAATATGATGGTTTGGAGGGGCTCATGTTACAGGGATGGACAGAGAGATTGGGACACAATGTAAAGTCCCTCAGATGGATGACTGTCTCATAGCTTTGGTCTGATGAATGTATAAATCCTCAACAGGAAAACAGTCAGCAAAAGTAGCATGTCTTGGATGACTAAACTGTATCTACACTACCAGGGAACCAGGGATAAGATTAAACAGGCCCAAAAAAAGCAGCACAAAGTTAGTGTTTCCAATGTAGTCATTCTTAGAGGGTTAAGTGAGGGTAATTGCATGTGTCAGTATCAAGTATCTGTTCATTCAATCTTGTTCGTACACACCATTTGTACTTTCTCCGCTATATTTGACAATAAACATGCTTTCCTAACTACACATTAGCTTCCTATCATATTTCACATATGTTTTACATCTACACTAGCATTTAACATTTCAAAGAACAGCTAAATGTTTAGAAAACTTTGTGATTTGGAAACTGTTTCTCTTTGCTTAAAAAGCAAATTAGGTGCATGACTCTTTAAGGCCCTCTTTTCCTCAATTGGCCGCACAAACTCCACTACTACAGTCAATGCAAACAATGGAAAGACAGTAAGGTGAAATTTCTTACCCATTTAAAAGGAAATGTGAAAAGGGAAGCACCTCCGCATACAGGATTACTCAAGCATGCATGATTAAGACTAAATACAACATGATAACACGATGGAATCAAGTTAGCATAACCGGGCCTACCTTCAAATTCAACAACAAAGGTAAGTCATTGTCACTAAAACATGCTAAACCACCAACTATAACTGCTCTGATGACAGTCACTGTGCAACTGTGGCCTCCCATCCTCCTTTAAGGCTCTGTAATTACACACGATTGGCCTGCCATCACAGTTAAAATTCCCTGGAATGTGCTTTTCAGACACAGAAGGAAGGACACACTGACATAAATAATATTTGGTCATTATCGACATTGAAATAAATTATCATCATGGTTATCTACAGTATACTTTGAAGGAGGGAAAACCCTTCAGTACAGAGATTGTTGATGTGGCTCTTTGTTTTTGTGGTTGTCTGTGAAACAGTCACATGGGAGCAGTGCTAAAGCAGGTTCCACCCCCTCCTCCTGGGACACCAGAGCTCAGACAACGGTAACACATGCAGTGACACCTCCACAGTCTCACAGGGACCACTTTATCTGTGTGTGAATTTAAGCTATGCATTGGTACATAGGTACATGGAAAATTCTAGTGAAGGAAAACCACTTGTTAGCTATTTAACCTATGCCAAAAATGTTCAAATTGATTCGTTGCACATTCAAAACAAGATATGCTTAAACGTTAATATCTTTGTACAGTGTCCACCAAGCCAGTATGGGTGCTATGTTTCGGTGTGTAGTATGGCTTTGGACATAAAAAAGGGATACTGTCTCTGCAACTGTAGCAGCCATCTGTTTTTGGAACGCTGTAATTTGAAGGAAACAGTACCACAAACAGAATATTATCTCATCTCATCTTCAAAATTCAAAACCGCACATTTTTAAAAGTGGTCTTAGTTAGATTTTACCGGTATGTGATGCAACTTACTAGATGACCTTTTTAGTCCTTTTTCATTTGCTGGAAAGGGTACATAGGAAAAAGTATGTTAACTCAACTAGTATAACCATGGGCAGCCTGTGTCAAATTTGTGTGTGTGTGTGTGTGTGTGTATGTGTGCGTGTGTGTACGCGTGTGCGTGTCCAAATGTAAAGTCCTGTTACTCAGTGTTGTTAGATTCCCAAGCCTATACTGTGTAAACATTGGTAAAAGCCTATTTAAATATACATTAAGAGGATTAGCACCACAAGTCATACCAGTTTTGAATCTTTACAAGAAACCGGAGCCGTTTGGGAACCTACATTATCCTCCTGTTGGGACATATGTGGATGCTTTACCTGTAGCACACAGCAGACATCTTTGTTTTGAAAAATATATAGTACAATACAGTCAATGCTATAAAAATGTTTTCTCAATGATGTTTTTTTCATTCATTGGTTTGATTTTTGGTTGGTTATTCTCTTACCAAGATACCTCAAGAAAACTCAGTTTATAAGGAATGGTTGTATTTTGATTTGGTAATCAGCAGCATTGTGAGATATTGGGTCAAAGATACTAAATAACATCACACTTTCTTTCTTTTTTTACAATTGTGTGATATGTGAGCTTTGTGACTCAACTTGGAAAGCATTTACCCCTAAACAAAAAATAAACAGTGTTCAATATAGGGCCAAAGCAGAGGTCTGTTCTCTCTGAGTGCTTCTAGTTCCCTGGATTTCTGGGAAGATATTAATCTTATTCTGTTGTTTAGGCTTGCATATGTGTTGTATACAGTGACCTATGTGTCTGTCAAACAAACAAAGGATTATTAGAAATCAACAGACAGCCCATTGGAGAGCAGAACTGAGAGATTGGGGCAGTGAGCCAGAAATATCTAAACTATATAAAAAGCCATAAACAGTGAGAAGAATGCAGAACTCTAAAAGCACTTGTCCTGTGAGTGACCTTTAGAAACCTTATCAGCAATCAGAAATGTAAAAGCCACCAGCACAAGGGTACAGCCAGGTCCTGCATACTTTTAGGCAAAACGCTGACTGAGTGGAAGATCGGCTAATGCTAAAGACAAGTCTCCCATAATACACTGCAGTAAAAGGCCTACTGCAAATGTATCCTGCATTGACATGTCTCTGACTTGCTGCATTTAGCCTGGTCTGCTGGCAATAACCTCTCAGGGGAGAATCTCATGGCCAGCTCACACAGTTTTGGGTCATGTTCACTGCCATTTTGGGCACTAATGTTTTAAAATAACATCAAAAACAGACAAAATATGAAATGTTGTTTGTGCGGCTATGCAGAATTAATGAGTTGTTTTGTGTGTCCTGTATAAGATAAACGTTTTGTTGTTCAATAGGACCAGAATTACTATATTGTTGAGAAATGGTGGTGTGCGAATAACTGTTTTTAAGTGGTAGGAATCTCTGGGATTGTATCCATGACTTTCAGGCTGGTCTGGTCAGATCATTTGTTTGATTTGATCCCTGTTTTAGTGCTGCTGTAGTTTAGTCTTAAAAGTGACATGTGGCCCCTTTTTCAGTCTTTGATATTGTCTTTTTGGTATTATTTGTGAAGAAATCACTAGGGAAATTGATCTGTAGAAAGAAAACAAAAAAAGCTGAAGGTCTAAGTTATATTACCCAAGGTCTGAGTCAAGAGTTAAGGATGAGATATCCTGTGAGTATTTGCATTTGAACTTTGCATAATTGCACAACGCCACACCACTGAACTACATTTCCTTGTGTTGTGACTGTCAATGTTTTATTCAAAATAAATAACAAAAATAAGTTTGAGCTCAATTTGATTTCATAAATGATGTTCAAACCATGCCACTGAAGTGATAACCAAAACTATCTGCATATTGCACTTGACCAGAAAGGAAAGGTTGATTTGCATCTTTGCTCACAGCCATGCCTTGTTTTCGATTTATCACCCTGGATGACTGAAATGAACCTTCACAGACAATTTGCTTAAAGCATTAGAGAACAAAAAGCTAGCTATTTTCTATTTGCCGCGATACAATAAAAATAGACTCGACTGGTTTGCAAAATAACTAAAAACATAGCCCTAATAGTTGAATTTCATATGAATTTTCAGAATAGGCCAACAAATTAACTATCTGTTTTATGTTGTGGGTTCTATCATTGTATTTGTATTTGTAAAAAAAAACTGTGCCGCACACCCAGCCTCTGCCAAAAAAAGTATGCAAACATAGGCTGAAATTGATTCCACAGAATAGGCCTGAGGTGATATATTTGTTGCTGGCAATGGCAGTGTAGTTTATCCTCAATATAGTTCTATTGTAATTTAAGTCAAATACACTAGGTGTGGCAGGTCAGTGTACCAGATGAATAACTTTAGTGGTATATTGTCCAGACGTTGGGATACTACTCTGAGGAGCCTGGCCCCTTAATCAGAGCTGACACAGAGCAGTTACATTATGTTTTTGAGATTAGAGGAAGAGATGAGAGGAGCTTCTGGCCCAACATCAAAGTCCTATTGTTCACAGGAACAAAACACAACAGACCAATGCTGTGTACAGACATAGTGGACAATTGAGATATGCACAGACAAAAATTGGATACACACACTAATGCACAAACAAATACAGCCTGAGCACATTTCAGTTCAACCCTAAAAGCCACTAATGGGCCACTTCCGCTGCTCTTCACATGCATTATATTATCTGCAATGCACTCTGCTCCCAAATACAGGCCACTCCCTTGTTCACTTTGAAAGAGTTTATGCTTGAAGATGTATGTAAATTGATCTATAAGTTAATCTAAAATGTTTAGAATGTGTAAAATGCTAAATAATTATATCTATAGTAACTAATTTTGTTTGTAAAATATAATATATACATCAAGTGGACTGGCTTGGACTCACTGGTGATAAACTACCACTTCATCTGACTTGGCAGCCTATTGTACCTATAGCCTCTCCACCCACCACCAAACACACTCATACATTGCCCAAGGACACAGAGTCAGTATGTTGGAGTGGAGCTTGAACTGACAACCTTCTATTTATTAGACAACATGAGTCTCAGTCACCCACCACAATATAATATAAGCATATTGTATGTTTGTGTTTTGTCTGAGAATCATTTTCAAACTCATTGAAATTGAATTACTATTACAGTAGGACTTTTGTTTGTGTTTAAAACAATGAGATACTTTTTGTAATGTGGATCTCCAAGTGCCACATGACAAGCTGCTTTACAGGAATAATCTGCTCCAGCTTTTCCTGTAAGCTGGCAGGAATTTTATTATCATTATAAGGGCCCAATGCAGTCTACTTGTGTACATTATTTATTAGAGTCACTTGGCAGTATAAGATGTGAATTTTGGCTAAATGCATAAGCAGCTACTGACCATATGGGGGTGAACAGCTAAAATGGAAAATGTTTGACTGTGCAGTGCAATGTTTTTGAGTTCATATAAACAGAAGCATTGCATAGCAAGCTAAAATAATCATGTCTTTTGTTATTGGAAAATGCTGAATATTTCCACAGGGTAGCAAGGAAAAGTCTCCAAACACAGTACACATGCAAAGATTCAACCATTCAGGGTATTTCATTTCATGCCATTCAATGAAATAATTATACATAATAGCATACATTTTTATACTGCAGTTGGTTAGCAACATAAACATAAAAAGTAACAATGGGCTTTACATAAAATGGTCATGGAATGTGCATCTGGAACACCATCTGGATCCAGGATTGTTTAAAAAGATTCTATAGATAGAAATATCCCCAACTCCAGCCACAAGAGGTCAGGAAAAATACATTTAATTTTTTTGTATTATTGCTTGGACATGGTCTCCATGTGGCTAGGAATAGGCACTATATTTAGATCATTGTGACATACGTTTTATGCCCTCTAAGGCCTTATATTTTGATAGTATCCAAAAGAAACTCAACATTCAATGGACTGATATTTTATACACACAGTTTCAGTATGTAAGACTTACAGCTTTATTGCTACATAGTTAGTCCATGTGAAGTTTCAACATGACATGGCATTTTGCATGTGTTTAGGGTGGACGCCATGTTTGACTGAGGTTTATATTTAGGTTGTAATTAGCCTCCCGTTCAAACCTCAACTGTGTAAGAGCAGTGGTTTCTTAAAAGACCTAATGAGCAGGGCCTGTTGACAGCGTCACTCTAAAACACAAACATGTTGTGAAGAGCTGGCTGCAGTGGAGTGGGAGGTTAGCCAACTAAATAGCCACTCCACCCCGGATGACTCCTTCAATCTGTTTCAACCATGCATTCATTTGTAACTGTCAAATAGTTTCAGGCATTGTGAGTGAGAACTGTTTATTCAGTTAGATGCATCACAGGAGACAGACTACATCTGCAAGTTCCCACCTGGAATGTTTGACTTGTTGATATGTTTGTAGTTTAGTACAAATACTTAGACATGCATTTACCAAAACTGCCTGACTTTTCTATTGATTACTTATACTTATTACCACCACTTTAGTATTTATTATTTATTATTATTATTCAGGTTAACTGTTTGAGAACCACTTCTGCCTAATGAAGTGACCAGCGATAACCACATCAAGTGACACTTTATTAGGTACCAGGTCTACCTAATAAAGTGGCCAATCATGTGACAGATGTTACCAAACTGAAATGGAAGTCTGCCATGTGAAAATGTAAAGACATCTGACGCCATCCTTGTGTCTTTGATTGTAACAACTAACTTTCCTTATTGGCTACTTACAAGGTGTAACAGTGTTATCAAATAAAAGAGGCAGAATAGAGAATTTGGAAAAAGAATAGAGATTATAAAAATACTATGAAGAATATTTTTTTTGTGTGTGGTATGCTATTGAAGAGCCCAGATTGTGATGAGTGTTTTCTTAACCACTCACTGTTTGAACACTGGCACCATTCATCACATGCCAGGCCCAGAGAGCAGTGGAAACAGGACCCACACGCGGATGCACAAAGACACGACTGTATGGGCTGCTGTCGTAAAGGTGGTGTCGACCTATGCGCTCACAGGTGAACGACAATTACCTTTCAGACTGTAAAAACTAATCGCTGTGGTCTATCAGATAAACAGTGCATATATTTGGATAATAAAATACCAGTTTGTTACTTATTAGTTTGTAAACATTGTCAATCATTCATGGGTCAAAATAAATGCAGAACTGCCACAAAATACATATTCAGGGGATTGGCAATTTTATATTAAAGTTCATCTCACACCATTTGTGCTTATTTATTGAATCAAACATGCCACTAAAACACTAAAAACTCTATTACATATATTTATTTTCTTGAGCTTCTTTGAGTGTATCATATAGCCTAGCTGAAAGGGACTGATATTACAAATTTTATACTATGAACTTTACACTGTGTTACTATTATTATTGTGTATTTTCATGACTGTACGGGATGCCTATTTTGGCTAAGTTGGGTGCATTTACATTTGTTAGAATGTTCATTAATGCTCAAAAAAAGAACAACATTTATGAAATTTGCCACAGGTAAGCTTTAATATAAAAAGACTTACAAAGCATACTGTATTATAGCAGGTAGGTAGCTCCATCTTGTGGACAGACCCAGTATATACAGGTTTGAAGATAGTGTTGGAGAACATTGAGGCTCAACTTGACTGATTAAGGGACCTATCTATGAAAATCTATTGTCACCCTCTTTCCAACAAAGCCAACAATTGTATTTAATATAATTATGAATAATTCATGTATATTTTAAAGTCATTATTTTATATTGCATAAAGACCCACCTTTACAGTCCTCGGTCCTGACCCACCAATTGCTGACCACTGCTATAGATTCCACCTCAGATAATAGATCCTTTTGTTCTTAATGAGGGCAGGGACAAACTCCAAAATACACTATGCAAATCAAAGAAGCCTCAGGAATGAACAGAAGAATAAAACGACGGTGAAGGTTGTCATTCATCCAGGTAGAGGTCATTCTGAAAGTTGAAAAAGGGCATCTGGACAAGGTTTTGATTGTTGAAAAGCTTTCATCTGCCAATCCAGCAGACTTCT
>JAVQKC010122813.1:0-13814 GCA_036025475.1 Philypnodon macrostomus
TAAATTTGGTGTTTAAAATTCAATTAAGCTGCTTATATTGGGGGTTTAGTGAAGACGGGTCATTTTGACCCGGAGGACAAAGGGTGTATACAGAAAATGAGGACAACAGGAGGGTTAAGTGTATAGTATGGTCAAAATACTAATTACTAAGTAACTATTAGTACACAATACACAGCCATAATTGTGTATTGACAATGATAGAGGCAACACCCGTGCTGTATTATATTATATCATGATGTATCTACTGTCATCATGAACAGGGATTACTATGTCATCAGTTGGCTGCGGACAATCATGCCACAGTTATTGGATCATTGCTCTGATTACCACATCCCGCTAACAGCTAAACGTCAAAGCAAGTTCTAGCTTAAGGAAGACTAAACACTATGCATGAAGTCACTTAGTATAGTGCAGGGAGTGGCTCAATCAATGTGAAAAAAAGATAATTACAAAAAAATACATGTTCAATATTTTGCATGAACTTGACAAAAAAAACAGATTTTACTACACACACCAAAAACACAAATGTAATCAATATCATCAGAAGAAGGGAGATAATACTTAAAAAAGTCCTGATGAGCTGGCATACCCATTTAGCAAGTCTGGACACACACCCTATATCTGACAAATGTGCTTATTTTCTATAGTACATATAAAGGGTCTGTATGCTATGTATTTCACCATATACAAAAATAAATAGAACAACATGTTTTTGTTTTTTAAAATTGTTGCTTTGGCTCAATTGCTGGAATAACTGTTGCACACTGTACATAAATACTGTAATTGCTTTTTGGTCATTCATTTGCACAGTGCTAGTTCATTAAGACTTGAGTTACATTAAATGCTAGTAAAGGCACTTACAGTCAGCGGAGAGGGGATTGCATCAGGCCTACATTTGAGGTGCAGAGAAGATACTGAGGTGAACAGTTTCAGAATACTGCAAGATGCATTAAAAGACCAACTAGTCCCACTATAAAATTCAAATGAACTTAACTGGGTGAGTATCGGTCAATGATGCGAGTGTCAGAGAGGGTCTGTGGGGGCGGGGGTAAGGATTGTCCCAGAACGTCCAGTTTGTCCGGACTGAGGCCAAGGTGCTCCGAGGCCAGTTTGGACAGAGGGTACAAGCTCTCCATCACTTTTGCATCAGCGACTAGTTGTTGTTGAGCTTGTAGAAGAAGCTCACTGGCTTTTTCCTGCTTCAACCCTAGATGCTCTGCTGTGTATTTAGTCAGGGGGTAAATACCCTCTGTAAAAAGTTTGCCGTCTGCGGTGAGCCCCCCTGCGCTCCCTCCGCTGCTGTGCATTTTCATGTGACTAATAAGATTTCGCTGCTGGGCAAATTTCCCACCACACACCTGACATTCATAGGGCTTTTCCCCCGAGTGGATCCTCATGTGCTCGGTTAGCCTGTATTGTCTGGTGAATCTCATGCCACACGAGTCACAGGCAAACGGCTTCAGGCCCAGATGGCTGCGCATGTGGCGTGTCATGGTGCCACGCTGTGTGAACTTTTTGCCACAGATACTGCACGGGTAAGGCCGGGTCAGCCAGTGGGTTTTCTCATGTTGACGCAAAGTCGCTGGATCTTTGTAGGATTTATCACAACTGGAGCAGCGATAGGGTCGGATAATGTCCCCTAAGCCCCCTGCACTAAGGCCTTGGCTGGATTTTGTCTCCAGGTGGGACAGACTGTTCAAACTGTTGCTGTTGTTCAGGTAGCCGTTTGTATTGCTGCTAATGTTTTTAGTGCCACCGCTATTGCCGTTTCCCATCTCGCCGCCAGAGTTGCTGTACAGCTCTTCTTCTGTGTGTGACTCTACGTGTGCATTGAGTTGTTCTGAGCTGGGGAAGCCTTTATCACAGGGAATGCAAACATACAGATTGTCCCCAAAGGTCTCTGGTTCATAGGACATGTGGAACCGACCCATAGGTCCAGTAGGGGATGGTCGTCCTTCACTGCTGCCTGTCTCTTCTGTTCCAGAGCCGCTTTTGTCCTCTGCTCCTTCACTTTCCTCCCCAACTTTATGGTGATGCTGCTCTCCATTTTCACCCGTTTCATCCTCATCCTCCTCATCTTCATCCTCAACTGGATATGATATGGGCTCGTGCTTTACCCAGCGGTAGATGTTGCCAGGCTCTGCCCCCTCCGTCGGGGTATCGGGGCTGGGTGGACAAGGGAAGCGTTCGTTTCCATGTGAACCGGAGCGGTGAAGGTGGGGAAGGTGGGGGCCCAGAGGCTGGTTGAGGTGGGGGAAAGGAGGAGGAGTGAACGAGCCTGTCTGGTCACTAGTGTCCATCTTGTCTGAGGGGAAGGGTCGCCCGTTTATGCCATGCATGGGGCTGGTGTGGCTGCTCAGAGTGCCCTCCCGCTCCTCGTCATTCTGAGTGCTCGCCAGATGGGACTGGGTGGGTGTGTGCTGAGACTGGGAGTTGGGGCTTTTCTTGGAGAGATCAAGGCCATAGATGGGGGAGCAGTTTCTGTCTGGGTGGGCTGAGCGCAGAGCGAGCTGAGCCGTGAGGGCGGTCTGTGGAGAGGGAAACACCTGAGAGCCCTGGGTGGAAGTGGGGGCGTACAGTTCTCCGGTGTGAATGCCCAGTCGGTGGGGAACTAGCTCCTCTAGAGGTGGAGGGCGAGGTGCAAGGCTATTTACCATTCCTCCAGGAGGACAAGACTGAATGACAGGGGTCGAAATCCTATATCTGCCACTCCCTAAACCCATACTGTTAGGCCCCATCTTTGGATAGGGGAGAAATGCTGGACTTGGACGGGGCGGGTACTTGCCATTTCTTTTCAGCTTCTTTTTACACAAGGCCACTAAGTCAAGCAGCTGAAGGTAGCTGGCTGCAGCCAACACTGCCCCTAGACTGGGTTCAGTTGGGGATGAAGGGTCTCCCTCGCTAAGGCGGCCTGTGTAAATGTAGTCCAGAATGACCCTGAAGACCCCTGGACTCACCATCTCATGGTCGAGGTTGATAAGATTGTCATGCACCACCAGTGATTTCAAGTAGTGGCTGCTGGCAGCCAGAATGTTCTTGTGTGCTCTGAAGAGGGCATTCTGCACCACAATGATGACATCGCACAGAAAGCCCTTGGTGCGCTGGCTGTTGAGCTGCAGAAGGAGCTCCCTAGCATGACTTGGAACTTCCATGGCATCCAGCATCGTCTTCAGTCCACCACCTGTAACAATAGATATCTGTAAAATGTCATGCAGTGAGGAATCCGGTACAGGTCGTACATACAATGCATACAAACAGAATTATTTAAAAAGATAGAATCATTTTTATATAGGTGCACATATATCTTATTTATAAGCGATGTCATTATTTCAACTATCTCTATATATTCCGCTTAGAATTCAGGATTTATATGTGAAGTGCACAGTAAAGCTAAAGTGACCTTTTATGAAAAGAGATTCAACAGCATTGACTTCCTCTGAGATACACAGATACACTTTGTGAGTTAATGGTGGATAGAGTACTCCTGTATTATTGTGTAGAATTTAAACTAATCAAGAGTTTTCAAAGTCTGGTGAGCAACAGGTATAACCTTGTGTTTTTCTGTCATATCTGAGTCAGACTGTAAATCAGAATAAAACTGTCCAGCACATACCGCTAATTTGAACTCCATGAATACAGAGAACACACACATTCTTTTAACAGACGCAGCTAACCTCGACATTAATTGTTCCATTGAGCCAAAAATAAACCACATCATACGACGTATTGTTCATTCATTAGCATCTGAAGATAGTTTGTTTGTATAATTAAACATCTCAAAGTGACCCTAAGGATTTAGTCTCACTCATGGGAAACAAGCAACTAAACAAACATCATGTCATCTGCCTGATCATGCCTTCCTGACATCAGTCTATTCACTTCTTGTTTATTTTATTCTAAGATTCACTCTGATTGGCACACAAACAGGGAAGTCCTGGATATATATTTTTAAACATGATTAGCTGAGGTTCAGGCTACAGTATATCCTTGCATTAAAAGCATGTGTTTTCAAATGAAAAATATTGTCCCGCAGTTCTTCTATACTCTAAATATTTACAATTATTTTAAACATGGAATAAAGATGACTAAAGGACATGAGCTTAAATAAACAGGCGACTATGTAGCAGGTGAGAAGATTCATCATGTTCCCGGGCGTCATCTGCGTAAAAGTGTTTTCAATTTGGAATGTGTGTGCGTTTGATTACTCTGGACGCACATATTCAGTTAGAAATGTTAGTGTTAACTACAACAAACAGCAAGTGTGATTTGAACAGGTCGTGCACTTTCTGTAACTCACAGAAAGTCTTCTTTGCTTTATGTATTTTATGGTGTGTTTAACATTTTAGTTATTCACAGCTCATCCGATCATGACAGAAAACTACTGCTGTGTGTTGAACAAATTACATTTATAAAAGTGTTTTATGTAGAGAGTTATTTAGCATAAGCATTACCTTCAAAAGCATAGGAATTATATTGTACATCAGTAAATGTTAAAGTAATTTTCATATGACCCGGAAAAAACCCTTGATTTGAGATAATGCTACAAAACGCAGACCACACGTTAATATTTTTGGTAAATCTTTTATCTGCAGGGCATGTGTAGTGCATCCTGTTAGACTAACTTAGAATCCAATGTAATCTAATCAGAAACACATTAGTTTATGTATTTCTAACGTGTTTTTGAAACAATTGTGGAAAGCATCTGAAGGCCTTGGATTGCATGCTTTAAATGTCTCATTAAATGTTATCACAAAAACAGCGGATTTCTCTATGACGTATGTGATAGACTTGATCTGTCAGAGGAGAAAAACTGATGAACTCAACAGCAATAGCCTTTTTAATGAATGCTGACTGTCGCTTTATTTACAGTTCAGTACCATGTGTGTTTTTTGATAAAATTCACCATTAGATGTTTGTTTATGATAGAAAATAATCTGGGAGTCTGGCAGTTTTATAGCAGATTTAACTTTGGGTGTATCACGGTGGTCCTGTGGTGGAGTAATTATGCAACAAGACATGCTTCATTAACATCTACAGCTTTGCTCTGGGACAAATTGAATGTTGTCAAACAAGGCCTTTTAAAGACGGACACTCATTTCTTTAAGTATTCTTAAACTAACAGAAAACAATGACAAATGGCAAATGGGCAATAGGGTATTAGGGTATTAGGGTATTAAGAACAATGTTACAAGTGATCGTTACTTTCTGGTGGAGACACTGGTCTGTTGTGGGTTTGTTGAGCGCGTAAACTTAAAACAGGCATATTCCTTTTTTCTAAAACAGTAGTCACTCATAGATATTTATTTCACAGTAAAATAATTACATCAGGCTGTTTGTTCTATTGTGTAATGGTTTATCAAACGCTCATAACCAACTGTATGCCCAATTTCCAAGCAACAGACGCAGAAGCAGCGCGGCGCGAGTGTGTCAGCGAGAGGACAGAGTCAGTCTGCCTTTAATCTATTTTATTCTTCACATATTGTAGCAGTAAAAAGATTATGAGTGGGCCCATCTTTTCCTAAAGCTCTCCTTATCTCTGCCAGAGAGTGGAGTCCTAAATCACCACCAGAAATAGTGCGTTTAAAACAAGGTGTATCGCACAGATGGTTCTAATACTGAGCTGTCAGCAGCACCACGAGCGTCTTTTTTAATTACTTTTTGTAATGCCTCATGGACATAAAGCAAAACTGAAATGTATTTACGCAAAGCGTTCTATAAATGGCCCACACTAAAGGACCAGGAGAAAACTTCAGAATATAAATGATTAAGACCCCCATCACCTTATGTTAACTAGCATAATAATTTGTGGTCAGATTAATTTAATTTTATAGAAATGTGTATTTATTATAATCTATAAGTTTGTTTCCTTGTCATCACGTTAATTCATTTATCAAATAGACATACGTTACACATATTTCAACATATATCCTCGCTTTATCAGCCTACTACGCATTTTACGCTCATTATATTTTACTTTTAATTGTTTTAGAACGTAGATAAAAATAAACAATTAACGTCCATGTTAACGAAGTTAAAACTCAGTGCTGTAAAAACGCCCCAGCGCAGACGATACTCAGTGAAAAGCATCAAGCGGAGCAGCCTGAGCTGTGGCCGTGTCCCTGTTCCCTCATGGTGGCTGTGCGTAAAGGCTCTTACCTGCATGCCCGATGTCTTCTGCCATACGCTCCAAGTCTCCCTTAATGATCATCTCAGCACTCTCTAGAACTCATATCTGACGTTTGAGCTTTCAACTGCCAGCCTCCAAAAACCATGCCAGTTTTCCGAGTGCGTCTGCCAGCTCTTTCTTTTTTTTATGTTATTAATTGATATGAATTTCTTGTCGCTCCTTACGGTCCGTCCTCCCACCCACTTCTCTCCTTGTCTCTGCCCCTCCTCTCCCCCTTTCTCATCCACTCCTATAAAAAATACGTGCTTTGACCAGCATCAGTTTCCTCTGACATTTTTTGCAAGTAATTTCCTTAGCTATTTTTGAGTCAGAGCAAAACGCGCACGGGGATGATAATGGTGCCTCTATGCGCCTTAAGTGTTTTAGCGCCCCGTGTGATGTCAGGCTATAATAAAACTAAAAGGTAAAATCGAGGGCAAGAACTTCATGTGACCCCGACTCGAACTTCTCAACACATCGTCTTAAAGAGACAGGCGCATATTGGACGCATATGTAGCTACAGAGACTTGCATATTTATGATCACTCATTTCAGCCTAACTTGTCAGAAGGGTTTGAATTAACTTGGCTACATCCGAGACCGTTGAGACTCTTCCAGTCAAAAAAAGTACTTCTTACACACACACACACACACACACAGACACACACACACACACACACACACCTTTTGACAGGTAACGTTCCTGACGCACCTGACGCAGGCTATAGTGCCCAGCTTTTCTTGTCTTGTTATGTGTCCTTAAATCAGACATTTTATCATAAATAACATAACATTATAATAGGCGACATCATCATAATACATCTAATACTTTATCCAGGCTACTTTTAAGCATGACCGGGCTCTCTATGACTGACTCATTTCAGCGCTTTGTTTAGTAAACTGAGTGTCTGAGTGTAGGCAAGTTAAAATCAGTTTTGAGGTTCTCGATCAATTCACTCTTTTACCTCGGAGTCATGTCTGTTGCTCTGTCCGTATCACTGCGGTCCTTATCGACATTCCCTCCGTAAACTTTCCGCTGTCTCCCCAAAGACAGGGCTTCCTCAAAAAAATCTTCCGCGTAATCTTGCTGTCCTCACTGTGTCTTCCCTCCAGGTTTCCCCCTTCCCAGCCCTCTCTCATAATCTGGGTTTCTCACGTGCGGGCGACACAATCTGACACGGATTGCCGAGGTCCTGTTTGTGAAGACTTTACGCGCACAGCGACACCCAATGGCCCACACGAGCGCGTCCCACAGGCCTGTGGCGTAGTGCACTGTAGTCATTTTACCTGCTGTGTGTAGACCACAGAAACATTAGACATGCATGGGGGTACTTTTTTGGTCATTGTGGATTTTGTTTCAATTTAAAGTGTGGATTTTCTCCTATAAAGAGTGTCAAGAGCGTGTTTTTATTTATTTCAAAAAATTTTAAGACACTTACTTTCTGTACACAACATAATTCTGATCCAAAAAAGCAGGCATTATCAAGCCACAATTTGACACAATTTGTGGCCCTATACAGCCACAAAATATACGATGTCAGCGTCACCGTCCAATGGTTTTATGTAATCTCTGGAAAAGACACAGACAGTCATTTGGACGTAAACAAACGCACCTAAACATAAAGAAGATGCTGTTTTATATCGCATACATGATTGCATATTTTAATGTATTTAGCCAACTGGGCAGGTCATTGTAATTCCAGAGTGCTTGTGTAAGTCTACTGAGTGTGGTTTGAAAGGCTGTAGACAGATATGAATGAAGCTCATTATTTTACCATCACAGAAGGAGCCAGATCTAACCAAACATGTGGCCTAATAATGTTTGTTTTGTATCACAACAGCTGCTGGCAGAGCTCCTCTAAACGTTATTGGAGGTCAAGGTGCTGCTGTTTGAGCCGACCCAGGCACCTTGACGAGCCGGAAGGTATTGTCTCACTTCCATGTTCTTGTGATGAACTGCTGATAACCCTGCAGACAAAGGTGTGCTGCAGAATACATATGCTTGATCAAGGATGTGTCTCAAATCATGCTCCAAAATATGTTTTTCCATTCAGGAAAATGCACAGTGATATCATTAGCTTATTGCCAGGTGTCTCAAACATCGTGACACTTTGTTCAGTGTTTAGGAGCGAGGAACAGAGATTAAAATAGGCCTGGCTAATTCTGATATTTTTGTTCCTGTGTGTGCCGAAGTTGTCTTTGCCAGACGGACTTTATCTCACTAATCAATCAGTCCTCCGAGGCCAAGGCTGGACATTTAACCTCATCTTGTCAAAACACGATCGAACATACCAAAATCTGGATCTCAGTAAACCTGAAACGCTGAACTCCTAATGAACTCAGAATGCCTCCAAATTGCTGGTTGTAAGTAATGATTCAATTAAAGCTGCTTGAGCTGGGACTCACAAACATGCGTCGAAGGGCCTGTCCCAAATTCACATGGGTGCATCTATTTCACCTGAATCTGGTCCTCTGCATGGGACTTGGAGATAACACAGGCTTTGGGGCAGCAGAAAACAGTCTGCTGTCACCTTTTAAATCATGCACATTCTTTCAGCTGTTGTTCCAGGTTATAGCTGTGGGCTTTCAATTTGCATAAAGCCGGTCGAGGGTCTTTATGGCTACGCTCCAAACCACACTGCTTAAATTGTCTAACAAATATTGCAATATCCTATTATTTACAGTATATGTATACACCCTTTCAAAGTTTGTAAACAGAATGTTCTAAATTCCGGAATGGAGGCAACTGGTTAGGAGGAGCCTGGTTAGGAAACATCAGTGAATGTACCTCACATTGTATGTTTATTTAATGTACACATTAATAACAGTTAGCATTGTAGCTGGAGGCAAAATTGTTGATTTTTAGGTTTTACTACAAGCCCTCACATAAATTAAAATGAGTTTGTGCATTGTTTGCTCAGAATTATTCTATCCCTTTGTAATGATAGCTCACTTTTGCTCCAGTCGCCTCCATTCCGGAATTGAACATTCCATACGACAAACATTTTAAAGGATCTATACCAACACAATGACAGAGCAAAGCTGGACAGTCTAAAAGTAATCTTAACACATTTCCTATACAGTATCTATAGTTCTGCATCCACCAGCCTCTCCTGTCTTGTCTCTTCTTCAGTGCACATGTCTCTCCAGATGCTGGTTGTGACCACCCTGTCATACCAGATGCACACCCTTTAGCTTTAGACTTTCATTGTCACTGAAACTTTACCAGTAGACTCAACGTTTACATCCAGGGCTGTATTTCATTGTAATGTGCTGTTTTTTTGTTACTAAAGGCCTGAAATATATATGGAAGCTTGTTGAAAAGTGAAATGGGTCAAATTATTTTTTATTGTAATTTAGGTATCCGAGTTTATTTTAATTCATAAACACAAAAATTGGTACGCCTTCCAGGTTTGCCACTTCAACTTATCGGCGACACACTACAATTACAATCAATTAACAATCTATATCTAGACATGAATGCAAAGAACGTAATCAAATGTGTACACACATCTGTTAATTCATGTCTTGCTGCCTAAGTCTGAATGGTGTAGGCTGTTTGTGTGTAGTCCAGTGTGCATGAATCGTCTGTTTTGCACATGCTGGTTTGATGCTGGTCTCTGCACCCTGGTCTCTCCTCATTAGCCTCACACAATGCAGCCGTCCCTATACTTCCACTCAGAGCACACTCAAGGGGAAGAGCCAAACTTTTGTTTTCTGTGTCCGACCCGCACTCTTCCAGCCTTTTTTTTTTTTCACCCCTTCTCCTCCTCACAAACTAAATCTCTTTTCCGGCTTGATACTGCTGAAAACCATATGGTGTGTGACATCACCAGGGCAGGAAGCATGGCGAGGGAATGGTCGAGAGAAGAAGAGGAGAAGAAATGGGGTTGCCAGGTCCCTGTGCATGATGTCAGCAGAAAAGCACTCTGCATGGGAGGCCCTCAGGGGGGTAAGAGGGGGCAGAGCAGGTTGGAAATCTTATGTGTGTGTTTTTAATTTCACTCCCACTTGGATATAGTCAGCAGTGAAGAGGGCAAGCAGAGTGTGTGAAGTGGCTCTCAGAAAAACTCAAATGATGTTTTATTTAGTTTTATTATCAGGTCTTATCAAAATGTCTACATTTTTTTACTTCAAATTAGGTGAACCACACACACTAACCGTTTAATTAGATACACTTGAGCAATTGCTTGTCAATGCAGATATCTAACCAACAAATCATACTGCATCTCCAGAGTTTACAGAGTATGGTCCCCCAAAGAAGAAAATGTGAAAAGGCCTTGTCTTGACGACTCCAGAGGTGAGAGGAGAATTGGCCAGACAGGTTTGATATGATAGAAAGCCAACAGTAACTGAATTATGGACTTTGTTACAACCAAGTACTCTGGAGGGCTTTATTCTTTTCAATTAACTGCCTAATCTCTTAGTGTCATCCCAAATAGCAAATCACTAGTTGACCTCTTTCTTCTGCTCTGACAGCTCAGAATGTGTGCACCAGGCTTTGTGTCTTCTACAAGCCCTCCCTCTTTTGTTCTCTGCATGAACTCGTTGCTTTGTTGTTAGGTCCTGGTCTCCATACTTACCATCATCAACACACAACACATTCACAACACTGTATCACAACTCGGGGATTGGCATAAATATAGTTGACATCTCACACACACAACAGGCACACGCACAAAAGTACCCTTCTCATCTGATTAATGGCAGATTTGGGGAGGGTGCCAGCGAAGGACAGAGTGGGAGAGAGTGCAGGCTGATGCAGCTGTGGTTTTGGAGCAGCTCTCTCTTCTCTGTAGCTCCACCATGGGACACACGCCTTGGCCCGGGCCCCAGGATCCAGGGAGTCAGCGCGGGGATAAGAGGGAGTAGAAGGGAACTGTAGAGAAAGAATGAAGGAACGTACAAAAGAAGGGGAAAATCTAAATCTATTGTCATGTGGCACCTAGCGAAACAAAAGACTTCAGATGGGACGTAAAGAGACTGTGAAGAAAGTTCATTGGCTTAGCAAAGTCACACTGCATGGGTTTAAACTGAACTTAAGTTTAAGGAATCTCTTGAACAATTACTACATGTATTCATTGCTACAGTCAAATCCCCAAGTCAAAGTGTTCCCTGGATTCCACAATATATGGTGTTGATCAATAACATCTTCATTTTCCAAGTCTAATTTGATATATTTGACCATGTTAAAGGCGTATGTGTGTTTAATAATCAAGACATCAGCTCCTTATCGTTATGGGCATATCTGAAAAAGGTGGCTTCAGTGAACATGAGATGCTTGTTAGCTGCAGTCAAAGTTCTAACAGTAATATCCATTAACCTTGGACTTCACTGTGATTGAGAGCAGGATACTCCAGTGTGTGCTTTAAGCCCAAGTCCTAGTGAATGCCTAGACCCAGGCTGGTGTGAGGCCTACAGTTCCTCTCCCCCCCACTGCACTCTCAGTGTTTTATGGGCTGTGTGCTGCGGTACCGTGACCTCCCTCTCACCCCGGTGCCACCCAGCCGGTCGGTGCACCATTCAAGAGAACGCGGCCCCTGCCAAAACCCCACAGCAGCGCCACATCTGCAACCCATAAACGCCAGCCACTCCGCAGCTCTCCTCAACTCCCTTTGCCCAGCCCTTTACCTCTCTCACCCACTAACTTTTTATTTTAATTTCCAGATTTTTGTGCATTCCTGCGAGTGCTTCCTCCCACCACCACGGCTGGTTTTATTCATACCAACTTGTCCCTTATCTTTCACTCGTTCGCTGCCCCCTTCTCCCTCTCCTTCTTCAGCTCCTCTAGCCGCATCCAATGGAAAAATCTCTCGCCCATCATAACTTCAGTGGGAGCCAGCTAAATGTGGTGGCAGTGAACTGGGAACCGCAAGGCATTCCTGATCCAAGAGAGGCACGGTCAGCATGTCATCTGATGTGCTTTAGAAAAACACGCTTTACTTCTGGACTGCATAGATTTGATAGGAATATAGCTAAATGTTTGACTCAAATTGTGGCATGAGGAAAGTTCAATCTAAATTTAGCCCTACAGATTGAGAGTGCAACCTTTTAGACAACACATTAATTACATTACTAGTCTTATTTTTTGTCACCATTGATTGATCATATAAACCAAGACCAAGTGTGACCTGGGGTGAATTTATGGTACCTGACAACTGAATGTGTTCTTTAATGCTTCAAATATATATAGTAATTTATTGACAACCAGAAGTGTTAAGTTTATCTGTACATTTGCACAAACTGTATGCTGCCCTCAAGCCAGACCAGCATGAAATTGTGATTATGCCATTCAAGAACGTTTTAATTTGATAATTCCTTCAATACTTACTTTTCATCTGAACTTTTACTCCCATTTGTTTGTTGGATTGTCTTCTTGTTCACATCTTAAAATGAATCCTGGGGCCTCAAGTATGCAAGAACTCCATTATAATGAGAAAAAAACAAAATTAATACATTTTCCTGAGTGCAAGCATATGGGACACCGAACTGATATTTTAGGTAGGGTTGGCATTGGTCTGTACGTGTGGGTTCTAACTTTCACTGCAATGAAGGTCCAGGTCAATGCACAACCATTTAGACCACCAGAATGTCAGAACAGGGAATGTAAAAATATGTCAAAGCAAAGTAAAACTCACTAGCCACTTTATTAGGTACACCTATTCAATATTTCCCTAAACTAAATTGTGTGAGCGTCAACTGTATGGGTGCTCATGCCTGAGGAGAAAGGTCAAACTGACTCAAGATGAGGATTTAAGTAACTCAAATAACTATTGTCATATTTTTTATTATTCTTTGCTGCCACCTAGTGGATTCTTGTCACTCTGCAGCAACTGTCAAGGTCAAATTACAGTATTTCTTATAGTGTAAAAACAAACCAAGCATACAATTAGATTTAGATGTTTTTAATTAACTCCTATGCTCTACTACTTCATGTCATCCAAGTCCTGCATCTCCACAGTGACCTCTCTTTTAACCCACGGTAAAGGCAGAGGCACATAGGGGTCAAAAGTCCAACGAGGATACACTCTCTTGTACAAATTCATGAGGATGGTGTCTTGAGAACGCAACTGATTATCAAATACACACTTCATATGACCATGGGTACCTAAAAGTAAAAACAAAAAGATTATTATTTCTGAAGATTTAATGGTTTCAGTCAGACATGTTGTTGATGGCTTGGTTCTTACCCAGAGCTTCTTTGATGTGACCTCTTCGACCCCACTTGGTTCGCAGCTCCACTGGCTTGAACCACATGATGTCATCTTTAACAAGAAAAAAACAGATCAAATAAGGCTATGGACAAAAATAAATGACACAAAATCACAGTAAAAAGTTCTATTGTATCCACTGACCTCGATTAAAGAACATGTATCGAACGACTGCTGATCTGCGATTTATTTTGAAAGGGTGCCCACTTATGACAATTCTCTTAAGCACAATGCGCTGTGGGTCACAACTGAGAAGACTGCCAGTGGCCACCAGGTCTTGAATACCTAAAAGAGAAAGCACAAGGCTCAATAACCAGTCCAGAACAAGGCCTGTGCTGTCGTCCCCGACAGCAAAGTGTATATCGGCGAAAACGACCCCATACGTCTGCCCCGTACGTCTGCCCCGTACGTCTGCCCCATACGTCGCCCCGTACGTCT
>JAVQKC010122819.1:0-20658 GCA_036025475.1 Philypnodon macrostomus
AAACTCAATCCAGTTCTGCATCTTCATGATATGTACCTGTGTGCAACAGTTGAAAAAGATCCAGCAAAGACTTTTTGAGTTATTGCGTTCACAGTTTTGGCCCGTAATTAATTAATTAATTACTTAATTAATTTTCATCAAAGAAGTACCCAAATCGATACAGTTCTGCGTCTTTATGGTATGTACCTGTGTGCAAATGTTGAAACTGATCCGGCAATTCCATAATATTGTTGTTTCGCCGATATAATAATTCAATATTTTAAGTGGTATTTTGTGCAAGTTTGTGCCTACAAAAAGTGGGCAACACTTATGGCTCGTATACGGCTCGTAAACGGCTCGTATACGGCTCGTATACGGCTCGTAGGGAATGAAAGAAGGTACTATTAAAACATGATGTCAAATAAATAAAAAACCCAGCGCATCCATTTGAAAGTACTAGCGGCAAAAGAGCTCACTGACCAAGTATTGTAAAATAGCTTACACCGTATCAACGTGAATGGATTCATGGTACTCACCTTGTAGAGTTTGCAGGCACTGGCCCGTCTTGATGTCCCAGATCTTGACAGTGGAGTCTGCGTTGCCTGAGACCAGGATGTTGTCTTTGAGCTCCATGCCGCTGGTGAGAGACTGGTGTCCCGTCAGCGTGTGGATGCAGTTCCCCGTCTCCACGTCCCAAACCCTTATAGATGTGTCTAATGAGCCGCTCACCACGTGGATCCCATCAAACTGTAGGGCACAGAAGCAAAAGTTTAGTAGCCAATCAGATATGTACAGACGCTAGAGCCAATGTATCGGTATTGCAGTATTACCAAATCCAATATTTGTATTTCTTATTTTGTGTTCTCTCAAGCTTAATCCCACCATCCAGAAGCATGCATGTATTCGGAGAATTGGTCAATCTAAATTGCCCCTATCTTGACTCAATGAAACAATGTGTCTGTCAGTGCATATCTCGGTGTCTGCCCTGCGACCAACTAGCCAATTCCTAAGGTGTATATTTTTCTCCTAGAGCAGGGCTCAAACAACAAAAAAAAGGTGTTTATCAGATCAGTAAACAGACCGCGCTCTCAGGGTGATGGCACAGACTAAAGTGCACCGTCATCACAGAGACACAGGAGGACATCTTAGAGGACGCACAGTGGTTCATTTGTGCACGAGTTAAGCTTTTTAAAATCAGGTTAGCTTTGGCAAAAGGTTACACCAGTGGAGAACAAAAATAAAGTCAGTCAGGAGGTAGTGTTCTTGAAGTGATCTTTAAAGGGTGAGTTAGTGGAAAACAGGGTGTTGTCTGTGGTATGTAAGATCAGCTGTTGAAGATGGAGCTTTAGCAAACAGTGGAGTTAGCAGGAGATTTTTCACTGGCTAAACAATAACCCAATGACACTCCCCACTCTTCTCCCTGTTTTCCTGTCAGTCTACACAGTCCTATCAAATTAACCTCAAAAATGGCCCCCAAAAATATATTAAAAAAATACAAATTTACTTTCTTACTAGTCAATGATAATGAAACTAGCTTATTATACTTATACAGTCTATAATGCATAGTTTGAACATTCAGTCATCTTCCACTTATTCTCAAGGGTCATGGGTGGCTGGAGCCTATACTAGCAACTATGGACTTTAGGCAGGGTATGTCTTGGAAAGTGAAACACAGGGCTGACATGTGGAAACTTTGACGGGCACTCACATGTATTCACTAGGGACAATTCCATTCACCCCTACATGTACAAAGTAGGCCCAATAAGTCATTGGGGAGGTACTGATATGAGGTCAAATAAGTCCGTTAACCATATGGATACTGGCCGTTACTGATGTTGTACTTATGTATTGGTGTATTCTTGTAGTATAAATTATGTGTAGTCATATACCAAATGTGTTCCTTGTAAATGAATGAAGTACTATGAAAATACCTTGTCTGCTATCTAACGTGTCAAACTAACTAGTCAAAATAAAACACCATAGAGCGTCCATCACTGAACCTATAGCGTACCTGTAGGGAGTAGACTCTGTTGGTGTGTCCCTGCAGTGTGTGGAGGCAGGTCTCGGTCTCAGGGTCCCACACTTTGACCATGAAGTCGTAGGCCCCGCTCACCACCCTCCTGCCGTCGTACTGCACACAGCGGACTGCGGCCACGTGACCCATCAGCACGTGTAAACACTGACCACTCTCTATGTCCCAGACACGAAGGGTGGCATCCCGAGAGCCACTCACCACCCTGCAGGAGAGAGAAAACAGAGAACTCAATATAGAGTGATGTATCTTGCTTTAAGAACGGCCTGTGTCTTAATAAATGCACATAGACATGACATATACCATTCCAATGTAAAGTTACCTGTCTGATGCAGATTTAACGTGTGGGAAGGACTGATATTAGATATATTGAGATAAAAAATGTACTTAGTCATTGTTGTTTCCATCACAAAATATAACATAATATAACAAATAAAGAATCTATTTTTATTTATTTGGACACTGTTAAGAATGTATATCTTTTTTTTGTGTGTCTTTTTTTCAGAATGCTATCAATTTATCTGGGCTTGGAACCAGCACATATTCTGAAAATTTTGGTTGAATGATGGGAATATTTCAATATTTATCACAATTTTATTAGGCCCAAGATCACATATTCAATTTGATCACGGTTATAGTTACCTTTTTATTTGTTGTCTTACACAGAAGACCAGATCTTCATAAATTCATATAACAATTAGACGCCTATTCTTAACCCTCCACATGAAAAGCGAGGGTAACGAACACCTTCACAAGTCTATGAAAGGACATGGCAGGCCCCGAGACAATTCTGTATATTGGGGAAAATACTACTGACGACTTTTATACAATTCATTTGTTCAACTTCATATAAGCAAATCTGTAAGGCTACAAAATGTATTCCATTGACAAGAAGAGAGACGGATGACAGTCTATAATGTTTACATCCATTTACACCATTAATTAAGCCTTTTCTTCAAGTCTTGTGGATGTTTGTTGAATATTGTGTGATTGTGTGTACCAGTGTGAGGCTTACAATCTATGTTCTACTTAAGTTAATCCTAACACTCTTGGAGAACAATGGCATCTCGACCTGGGAGCGGCACTGACAATTTCTCAAGCCTGTGTCCTAATGCCGAGGTGTAGTTTTCACACAAAAGGTCCACCTGTCTGTCTTTACAGAATGGAAGATGTAGCTGAATGGGGAGCACACCGGCTCATTCACAAACTGACAGCCACGTTGACAGAATAATGAGGCAGGTATGAAGGCCTGCCTCTGACAAACAGTAACCTACTGAGTCATAATCATGTCCGTACTTGAATCTACAAACACCATCTCACCCTCCAGCACAGTCTTTACACCCAGAGGAACAGAAGAGACACATTACAGGCAATAGTCAAGTCAAGAGTTTTTAGGTTATTGCTTCATTATTATTGCTAAGACTGGGAAAGTGTGAAACTCAATGAACCATTATTTACTTACTCCACGGTCACTAGAGTTGGTAAATGGTATATTGTTGGTATATTGGTGGGCACAGTTGTCTTGGGGCAGACTGACAAGAGTTGTGGCGGCCGTACCACTGTAAACAATCATCCATTCAAGCAAGGTGGGTGAAGTTGCCCAAGGACACAAGTGTGTGATTGCTGCGCTAGAAAGTGTATTTTGCTCTTTTACTATTTACGTAGAAGTATATAGTTACTTACAACCTAAACCAAACTAGACAAAAATAGATAAAAAAGATAATAAAGAACAAAGAACATTAATGCTGAGGAACAAGATTTATTTGAATGTTGAGCTCAAATATTAGGTTTATGTCTGAGTTTATTCAGTGGATAGTTGTTCTGTTTAACTAATTTCCCTTTGGAAGTATCACATTGTTATCTCACTTACAGTGTATTCAAATTATACAAACAAGCTTTAAATCCAGACGGCATGAAGTCTCTCTTTATGAAATGCCTCACAGTCATAAGTAGATGGAAATGTCCAAAGTTATTGACGGTCTGCCTGCAGCTCACAGCGACTGCACTGGCTAAGTAATCAAGTAGTACAAAAAACCTAGGTGGGCCCTAAGGCCAAAAGAGCACTTATACTGAACGTAATACTGAGTGAATGGCTGCACAGCGGGTCACTTCAGACTCTATTTAATCACTATGAAACTGCATGCTCACTTGGGCACAGATAGCATTGTCAAGTTGCTCTTTTGCTTGGTGGAGCGACATCTCTTCTAATAGTGGTCTAGAAGCATTGAGAAATCCCTGGCCATAGTCCGCTGATAATGGTATTTTGTAATGCAGTCTGATTGTCTAGTTGCCCCCATGAAAAGTAGGGCACTTAAAGAAAGAAATGTATCATTAAGATGAACCATTAGCTAGCTATATCATCCAATCTAACAATTTACAGTATAACGGAATATAGCCTAATAGTCAAAGGGCTTCACTAGGACTAACCTCTCTGTTCTAGGACAAAACCAGAGCTAAATTTGTCAAAATAACAGACTCCTGAGTAAGATAATATTGTTTTGTTTGTTTTTTTTTATTCTAAGCTGATAATAATGTTGACATTTTAGTCGAACTGTTACCTTTTCTCGTGTAGGTGCATGCAGCGCACAGTTGAGGTATGTCCGTACAGGGTGTGGATACATTCTCCCGTCTCGGCGTTCCAGACCTTGAGCGTGCGGTCCGTGGAGCCGCTGATGATGATGTTGTCTCGCATTTGGGACGACCAGACCCCTCCCGTGTGGCCCACCAACGTCCGCAAACACTGCAACAAAGAAAGAAGTGCACACAAAGAGAAGTCGTTTAATCTCAAAGTCGTTCAGGGCGGTTTGATTTATATATCTAAAGGAATAAGAAAAGCCACATTTGGGATTTGGTCCTTGGTGGCCCTCGTTTTGCCTTCAGGGAGAAAGCAGACAGGTGAAATGAATGGGCGCTGACCTTTTGAATAGACGAGGACGTCTACCATTTGCACCTGTTCAAGTATAGGACAAAATGTCTAAGCTTTTCTTCTGAGTTTTATAATTGCTTTTACTTATCTGCTGCAAAAAAAGGCCACTAGGGGTACAACTTTTTACTGGAACGGTACGGTACAGATCAGGTTGGCTTTTTAAGGAATTTCAATGCAATGGTTGGAAGTTAAGTCACCTACAAACACATTTCATACTTTGCCTATAGATGAATGTTGATGTGAAGTGATGTGGGTCAGAGAGGCAGTAAGATTACCATGCTTTTTTTAATTTACAAATGATCTAAAAAGCACCACTAATACATTAGTCCTACAAAGATGCCCCCTGCACGCATGGTCTACACTATATAGCATTAGTCAAAACTCTCATGTGCTTATTAAGTTGTTTCCACTGCAGCTGTAACAATCTTTCTTCTATTTCATGCAGCAGACCCATATAGCTTCTTGCATCAACATAGGTTTATTTTACTTTAGGAACCCTATAAACAATGTATGCAGTGCTGATAATGAAGTCATAGTTTACACAGCACGGTGCCAATACGAAGCCCATCTTAGGGGGTTACCGTAGCAACCGATTCCATAACACAACTGACTGGAAATGAAGCTTTCCTGTGATGTTGATCACCGTCCTCAACAAAGAAACACTCTCATTGATCACCATTAGCCATTCTAGATTAGCTATTGATTTAGGCAGTTATGGAACTCTTTTTGGATCAATTGTATTTGCATTTCTTGTCAAGTCTGCCTCTATACTTCTGAAAGCTTTCTATTCAAATCCTTTGGGTGCAGCTGGTTGAGTGTGGAGTGTTTTGCTGGAGTGTACAACACGTGACCCCTGCCCTTAGCCGATAAGCTGCTGAGGAGTTTTATAGCGTCGAGTGGAGGAGGAAGATGATGCCGGGGCCTCTGTCCTGTGATAAACGGGGATCACTTCATTAACTATGGGGCAATGTGGCGTGACCTAACAATCAACCTGACTGCACCGGGAAGACTCGTCTCACTTTATCACCACAGCCTCTTTAGAGTTGTTACACCACGAGGGGTTCCACTTTAAGATCCATTTGCACTAATAGCTCAGGTTGGCACCGTTTACTTTTAGCCAAATACAAAGCAGTTTGGTGACTGGTCAAAGGAGAATCATGACTTGGATAAAAACACAATTTTAAAACTTTTGAACAAAACGGTACATAATAGAAGTGTGTCCATTGTCTAGAATCCTGTCCCCCAACGGGAATTCCAATTGTACATGGTTTTTTTGTCACCCAGAAAGACCGGAGAAAGCACACAAGCAATGGGAGCACAGCCTTGCCAAGTACGGGAAACTAACCAAGGACCTTCTTGATTCAACAGCGCTAACCACATGGCACTGTCACCCGAAGAAGTACATTCAAAGTCCAGGAAGTTGGAAATTGAGGGATATCTGCTACTGAAACAATGTATTTGTATACAGAATGCTTTTAAAATGCAATATAACCTAGAAATTACTATCACCTGGTTCTGCTAAAAAACTACTGTCAATTTGGTATGAACATTTTCCCCTTTTCACAAATGTCACCCAACAATATAAAATATTATTTGTGATCAGTATCAGAGGCGGGTAGTAATCAGTTACATTTACTCAGTTACATTTACTAGAAAAATTATTGGCTACTCTATCAATCTCTGAGTATACACAAGCCTTAGGTTGTGTATACTACAATACCAATAAATGCTATAGTATGATAGAGTTCTGCTTCATATCTACTGGATGCAAGGTTTTTTAGTATATCAAAATCATAGTGTGTGATTAGAGCCTACTCAAAATGCTGCGTGGGAACAAAGAAATCTGCAATGGAGGATTTAGACGTCTTTATGTCTGTGAAACAACCTGAAATGTGTGAAAGATTATCTCTATGAAGGACCTTGATGGGGGAGGGTTTATATTTCACTAATATCCTATCAAAGCAAAAATAACTGCTAATGAATGCTAAATGATTAATAAATGTGTGTTGCATCCTTGTATTAAAAAGGATCAAACACATGGAGAGTCAGCGGGGCAAAGGTTACAATAAACTATTTGAGGTCAAGCCATCGCATTATCATACAAGCACTGTATGATTAAAAGATTAGCCAGGCCGAGGCACACACTGTAACAATTCATTTTGATTTCTTTTATTTTTCATCTGAACATTTAAACAATCTTTTAATGGTTTATGGAAATTTAAGAATTTTTTTTTGTTCACCTTTTGAACCGTTACCTGCAGTTGCATATTTATAGTATTTTCAATGGAATGGAAATCAATTGCTTTTGACTTTGAAGTGTAAAGATCAAATGCAATGCTACCCAAATTAAGTACTTGTGTGATTAAAAATCCTTGAATGCTGGGTTTTAAAAAAAAAACAGTTGTGTGTGGTGTTCATACTATGATATTCAGAGATAGCATAATTCTTGAGTGGCAGTTATTCCATCTAGTCACAGAGTTCAATATCTGGACAGGTATTTCGACATCCAATGTGTAATTAACGGTTGGTGTAATGTACAACAACATAAAGATGCACCATGCAGTCCATGCAGCCAAGTCTCCTCTGGGAGTAAACCTCTGTGGATATGCTCAGGTCTGCCATCTTACTGCGTCTGACAGCTGCTGGCAGCCTTCTCCAAGGACATACCTTGCTTCAGTGAGCAGCAGGAGCCTCTTTCACCACAGCCTTTGTTTCGATGTGTGTGCGTGTGTTTGTGTGGCTCCAAATAAGACTGACATCTCTCACTGAGGCTGAATGACATGAAACGACCAAGGTCTAACAGGTGAAGACAGAGCCCACAGCATTGTCAAAGCAGCCGCCTCTTCCCTCAAACAAGTCTTTGAAACTAAAAAATAAACCTGGAGTGAATACAGACATCAGCACATCACTATAGACCTCTGTCATTACAAAACATCTTACACCACACCACAATTAAAGCCTATAGCTCTACCTAATCGCTAAGCAACAACCCACTTCTCTTAAAGGAACATTGACATATAATGTCCTCCACAATAATTCACTGATTGCCTCACAGCATGACTTCCCTTCACTTGTTCTTTCATATCTCCAGATAAACTGGCACCTAGTCCTGTGTGTATACCTTGTCCAGACTTTGGCTCAACCTTGGGCTGAGTCTAAAAATACTGTTCAAATGTAAAACCTCATTATTCATTACCGGACGCTTAATTAAACAATTGTTAGGCACATCGACTGGAAAAAGGTGGCTTGCCCTCTCCGGGTTTGTGGACAAGTCCTGCCTCAAGTGAAGGAGTTCAAGTATCTCAGGGTCTTGTTCACGAGTGAGGGAAGGATGGAGCGTGAGTGAGGGAAGGATGCGTGAGCGTGAGACAGGCAGATCGGTGCAGCCTCTGCAGTGATGAGGTCGGTGTACCGGACCGTTGTGGTGAAGAAGGATTTACCGGTCGACCTACGTTCCTACCCTCACCTATGGTCATGAGCTGTGGGTAATGACCAAAAGGACAAGATCGTGGGTACAAGCAGCTGAAATGAGTTTCCTCCGCAGGGTGGCCGGGTGCTCCCTTAGAGATAGGGTGAGAAGCTCGGTCAATCGGGTGGAGCTCAGAGTAGAGACGCTGCTCCTTCAAACCAAGAGGAGCCAGCTGAGGTGGCTCAGGCATCTTTTTCAGTTGCCCCCTGGACGCCTCCCTTGGTTCTGGGCACGTCCCACCGGGAGGAGAGCCCGGGGAAGACCTAGGACACGCTGGAGGAATTATATCTCTCAGCTGGTCTGGGAATGCCTTGGAGTCCTCCAGGAAGAGCTGGATGAAGTGTCTGGGGAGTGGGAAGTCTGGGCATCTCTGCTTTGACTGCTGCCTTCGGGAACTTGCCTCGGATAAGCGGAAGAAGATGGATCTTATTGTGCAGTCAGGGAACACCACTCTGATATCGGAGAGTTTCAGCCAATTCACCTTAATCTCACGGACCCAACTGTGCAGCCAAAGCTTTGTCTGAGGAATAAAAAGTGACTTGGAATAAAAGCTTGTATCCACGCTGGAAATCTAGTTCACTGGTTTAATTCAATTTAGTCGGTCCACACAAGTATGACTGATAAGTCATTATTATTAGTATTATAATTAGTAACCTAAAAGATTTGGCTACTTACAACCTGTGATTCCTCGGGCCATTACATTTTGGCACAGAATAAAATGCCTTTGGCTCCAAATGGACATGTTACTTTTGAACAATCTAGGTATGCATTGAATGGAATTTACTGCGAATGGAAGATATTTCATACTCATTGATTTAGTGGCGTGAATAGGTATAACTGGACCAGCTATACTAAATAAATTGGGCCACAAAAGGCACAAAACTACCGGCATGGTGGCTCAATTCTCAAAATATTCAAAATATAGTCAAGTCAACTTATTTTCCAGCACAAAGCTATACAACTTTCACGGAAACCATTTTGTCTGTTTATATTTTACTTTGTGTTGCCTTGATTGATAACCAGATTTGTGTTCTTTTATCAATCTACACCAATGTTCATGTCATTTTGCTAGCTAAATTTGATTTTTATTTCTTACATTCACAACCTTTCACCATGTGCACTTTTTGCCACTTACCGGTATTCACAAAAAGGCCATTCGAAGACAAAAATCAGTCTTCCTCATTTGAGTTGATCTGCTGTCTGCATCTCTTATCGATCCAATTCTAAGAGAGCCTAGAGTAACAGAAGGAGCTGCCCGGCGAAGGTAGGCTACTATAGGTTTTCATTGACGGATTTATGCAAGTCGTAAAAGGCAACCAAGGTCGAACCAACCAAAGTGAAGGTTATAACGAACATCTCCAATATGGCCCAAGAAGATGGATGGATACTAGCGCATGGAAGACGTTCAACCAATTGCCACTTTAAAGCAACTTCTATAAAGAATCTTGAGTGATAATAATGATGGGAAGACAAACACTTCAGAAATGGTGGACTGGGCAATATTGGCCATTCCAGAAAGCAAAGAAACAAAATCCATGCTTTGAATACAGAGTCCAAACAGAAAAGGAGGTTTCTTTTATTTAACAAACGTAAACACAAGAATTTAGTACCCAGGTTTTTTATACTGAGCTGTCAATCTGAATATAAGGTGGGCTTTCTCAAGTTTTTGCAGAAGCAGCAACTGAATGAAATTCCCGCACAATCAAGACGCTGCTAATAGACTAGATTTGTAAAGTTCAAGACGTCTCATACCATAAATCTTGTGAAGATGTGGCCATCTTTGACCTTCTGGAACCAACAAGATGGCACTTGGTCCACAAACCATGAAAGCTTTAGTGTTTGGGTGAAGTAGAACCAATCTAAGCCCCATGCCTATCAGATGACCTTGACCAGATCTGTTCAGATCAACAAATGCTGTGACTGATATGCGTATAATCGCCACTGGGCCCAATGCCAGACTTACTATCTATTATAGACAAGTCTGTGCAGCAGGAAGTAGACAGTTTCTTCTGTCTATAAGGACAAAGCCCAACAGTCTCTCCGAAGGTCATTTTCTTGGACATTATCAGTGACAATGTTCAAATGCAAAAGGAGTATTCTAAAGCCAACAAAAATGGGCTAAATGCTAAAAATACATGACTTACAAATAAAGAAAACAGAATTGAAATGAGAACATAATTCAAAAATGAGATGAGGATGGTCTAAACAATATAGAAAGCTCAAAACAATGCACACTCTATAAAGGCCACTCTGGTTCCAAGAGCAGCTCCAATAATAGCCATGGTGTGTCGGGAGATGGTATGACTAATATTCACTACAGGAAGCCAGACATATACTGTATACCTCTGTAACAAGGGACCTACATAGTACAGGAATGAATAGTATCTGTACCATGAACTAATGCAATTTAACATTTAACCATGTACTTTAATTTTATACTAGACCCGGATTGCTTTTTAGGTCAAAATTAAATCAAAACTAGTAAATGCCATCAAATGGAAAATACTTGCAATCAACACTTGTAACTACAGGATGTACTTACTAGAAAATATGTAATATGACAAGATGCAATTTTTTTTAATGAGACTCACTATAGAGCTTCATATAAACAAACTAGCCGCAGGTTGACAAAGTGACTTTTTGAATATGTACAGCACTTTGCAGCAGGTCTGTCTTTTATAAACAAACTAAACGTGTAAAGAGAAAAATTGGACAAATCAACCCTAGAATTTTAGTAGCCGTTTTAAAATCAATTCAACAGAGTAGCATAAAAGCAGTGATTTACAACCCTGTGTGAATCTCTCTTAAACCCCCCCATATACAAGCAGTGCCTTTCTCCTCCACGCCCAGTGTAGAGGTTTAGAGCAGGGCCCGTGTGGCGGCAACAGAGTCAGTCATGAATACTAACTCTACCCGCAGACATGTGCTGTGTAACAAGTCGGAAATAGGGCCGAGAGAATGGGCCGGGGTGAAAAAGAGTGGTTATTTGTGGACATTAGTAAGATGAGAGTACTGCCATTGAGGCAATTTGTGAGTTATAATATTATGGCATATGAGAGGAAGCTTTTAGATGGAAAGATGTTCTGGCTATATCACTTTTTGATCTATAGGTCTGCACTTTTTCCTCAGATTTATGCTAATTTAAAAGTAAAGTATGAAAAGTATTTTATCACCTTATATGACTGTTATCAAAATATGTAAATGCTAGACCTCAATATTCAGATTTTTAAGTCTAATGCTTAGGTGTAGGTCAACACTGAATTAATGCCTGTACATAATGCAAAAAAAAAATTTAAGAGTAGATTGCTTGTCAAAAATAGTCAGATGGAGCAAGCTGTGTTTAAGTTAATTTCAGTATTTTGTTCAGTGGGGTCATTAACACTGGCCTCTTCAGAAGGAGACTGTCTTTAAGTATGAATGTTGTGTCTAAATGCCCATTGTTTAGAGAAGTCCAATAGTAAAAAAAATAGCTGAAAAAATATGTATTTCAAAGAGTGACCTTACCTTGCCCGTAATGGCCGACCACACTTTGAGCGTGTTGTCGTCTGAACCGCTCACGATGCGGTTGCCACAGAACTGGAGGCAGGTGATCACATGGTCGTCGTGGCCTTTCAGCACCTATGGGAGAGGGACAGTTGACAGGGAGATTAAATGTTGGTGGTAGGGCAGATACGGGAGGCTGGATGTGGGGCGAGGAGGAAACAGCAGGACGTGAAACTGACAGGAACAAGTCTCCGGAGCGCCGGACATCAAAGTGGGATAAAGATAAGCCCAGAATGTCATTTGGAGCTGAAGGTGTACACGGCATTTTAAGTACACGGCTGTCTCTGATGGATAGTCCTGCCTGAGCCACATTTCTAGTACAAGCTACACATTTTCTTTCCATATCAGAAATCAGCTGACTGGGCTAATTTTGAAATGTATCAGAAAACATCATAAAATAGCAATTCAGGGGTATAACCATAATTTTGGGGTTGTTACATGTCATTTCATATCACCCTTTTGACCAAAGACAACCAAGCTTAAAATTTGAAAATGGGTTTAAAACAACAGTAACGAACGTCCATAATTTTGACAGAGTCTAGGTAACAGAGAAATACTATATTTCTTTGCTCTTGTTCAGTCACAATCTATCCTAGGAAGAATTCTTTGTCATCCAATCAAGCTCCATCATCATCCATCCTCATACCTGTGAAAAATCGGTGAAGTGGTCTGTGTGCCTTTATAATATCACTTAAAAATGTGAATCCACAACTTCTCCACTGGACACTCCACCGTCTTTAGGTCACAGAACCACTAACTCAGCAAACTACAGGCGTCCCTGCATATTCAAGGAAGTGCGGATTTGACTGTGTGCCTTAAGTAGAATTTTAATGATTTTCTAACAATGTTTGGCAAGCCTTGAGGAGTGTGTTTAAGGTAGGAAGACAAATGGAGTGACTGGACACTAGACGCGTCGGAGAATACAGCCATCTTGAAGTCCACTTCAATTAGCATTCAGTGTGGCACTTCACTGAGCCATCCCTAAGTCACTTCAGACCCTTATCGAACCATCTCGTGGGGACTCTGAGCCATTTAATAACAGCTCTATAAGACTAACCTGTGGAGATTTAAGTTTGCAGGTGAAAAGTTACCTTGGGTGATTTGAGGTCCCCTCTCCTCCAGTTGGTGTCTATTCTGTGCTGCCTGATGTAGGCACTCTTCCAGGGACTGTGGGTGAAGCCAGGCTTGACCACTTTCCTCTTCTTGGGGGGCAGAGGCTCATCGATACCTTGGAAAAACACAGAGAGCCGTTAAGTGGATTTCCAAAGTGGAGGATAAAGCAACTGTAAACAAAACAAAAGCCAGAACAGTCTTTAGGTTTATACAATCCAGGAACTCTGAATTACAGTTTGAGCAGACAATCTTGGAATCGAGTCTCCAATTGCCCCATGTGCATATAAACAGTCCAGTCTGTCGGCTTAATCTAGCTAATGATCATAGTCCACCTAAGCTCTGTGTGTAAGTCTACAGCCAAAGGGACACTGATTGGTCTAACTAGATTTGAAAAGCGAAAGCTAAAGCAGGTGTAAACAAAACTAAAGCAGTGCAGTGACCGCATTAGTGGCCTCAGAGCACTCCCACTGGGCGACCACATGCCCCGTCTGTCTGCTAAAGTGGCTCGATGCTCACCCTCTTCCCGGCACTTCTCCCTCCACAGCAGGTTGTCCTCTGCCAGGATGCGCCAGTAGCGACACGTCTGCGCGGCTTGGAGGAGGTCCTTGGGTTCCAGGAATGACAGCACGTACAAAGCCAGCTGTGGATAAACAAACAGACAATTGCAGGGTTGACTTGACAAGAGAAGTAGCAGGTGTATAGATAAAAGTACAAGGAGGCTTTAGGCTTAAGTTTGCATAGTAAAAAGTCAGTGTGTCCCTGTAGGGCTTCACACATGCTCTGAAGAGAGAAGTGTGCTCTTTTTTGTGGCATGCTGGCAAAATGGGTGCTAGTAAAATAGTCTTAAAAGGGCCCCTGTGCAGATTTTTTACAATAAGCCACAAATTGATAGACATCTAGAGGCAGGTAGTACTCAGTTACATTTACTTGAGTAACTTTTTGTATAAATAGTAGCTTTACTGCACAATACTTTTACTTGAGTAATAAGATATTGAAGTAACTGCACTCTTACTTGAGTAAAATTTTGGAAATCTAGAAAGAGTAAGACCACCTCAGCTTTATGTGAAAAATGAGATGATGTGGAAATGTTGTTCCTTGTGCCTTAATTCAATTTTTAGATTTACTTTATCTTTTGAAAATATCAAAATCAGTTAATATTTTTTTTTTTTTTCGTGATTACAACAAAATTGAAGAAATAATCTGACTTTAGGCTTAAAGGGTTACTCAGGACTTGAGTAGTTTTTTCACACAGTACTTTTTTACTTTTACTTGAGTAACATTATTTTGAAGTAGCGGTACTCTTACGCGAGTAAAATGATTGGCTACTCTACACACCTCTGCGGACATCCCCATACAAATAAAATGATTTCATTAAGTGAAAAAACAAACAAACAAAAAAAACACACAAATGGCACAAAATGATTGTTCTTTCAGTCATGCATGCTGTAATTTTACGTCCCAATTGAGCATACTTAACTGATATAACTAACTTAACTATAGTTAATCACTCAAATATGGGGTCCCATCATATCTTAATGACTGTAGTTTAGAGTGCAATGATCTTATAGTCAAATCAGAGCTAAGTAGACATTTTGCCACATGGATGCTATGTTGCAAGAGGCTATGAGCTATGAGTTTTCTGTTGATGCAGGATCACTTGGAAAAACGACTAGACAATGACAATACGGTAGAATTCAATTAACATTTGTCAAAACAAAAGCCGTAAAGCACAAAGGGAGCTTCAAACAGCAGGTAATAACGGCCCGGACACAGCTCAGTGAGCCAAAACCGGCGCATAAAGACTAAACGTGGAAATGAGCGTCGATCTGCATTCATGTGAAGAGGGGGGACTACAAACGCCACAATGACCTGCTTTACTAACATATTCAAATGAGTATCAGAAGTCAACGTCTCGGAAGTGAATTTGTCATAAATGGCGAATGATTAGACGGAACGCTCTGAAAAGATGAAATTAAACAGTGAGTTTTTTTTGGCGAGATAAACCCCACAGTAAATTAAAATGCACTTCATCAACTTCAGGAGTAATGGTAAATACCGTACCGTTCATTAGGCACCTGATGTTGAGTATTTTACCTCCACTCCCTAGAGCCTTTAAGGTGTTACCATCAATTTTATTTTTTTACTGTAAAAAAAAAATGACACTCCCAAAAGATAGTTTAGAGTCCTTTGTAGGACCAGTTTACTCCAAGTTCAGTAATGAAAAATGTCTGTCAAACTCGTGGCCTGCTCAATCAGCACATTAACTAACATGGTAACTAGTAAATCTACAGTAAAACTCTCCTTGATGAAGCGACCCTGAACTCTGCCCTATGGGATGAAGTTGAGACTGTAAGCCACCCTCTTTTGTTTATCAGTGCCTAATATCGAAAAAGGCGGAATAAAATTTTTTATTAAAGGATATGTTTAATATTACAATTCCTGGTCTAATTGACCTGATTCTCGTAATACCCATGTCCCTATATAAATGTCTAGTAATATGCCTTTGTCTTATTCTCTTTACAGACAGTTTGTTGTAACAAAGCATGATTAGCGTTTATAATTTTGTATTGACCAATCATTATCAGCCATTTTAAAAAAAGGTAAGAAAATATAATGATCCTATTTGGTTAACTTAATTGCATTGCATTCTACAGATGTTTTGTTATATACCAAGCTATAGGAATACTCTTTTTTTGGACATGGGACGATGTCATTGCGATATCAATTGTTCTGACATGAGGAACATATCAATCTGAAATGGCCTTTTCTGGTCCACAGCTCTACCACAAGATCTAAAGCACATTAGGTGTTGAGCTGTTTTGACAGTGCCACTCAATAGATTTCACAAAAACCTTAGCCGTCAGATGGCACAAGCCAGGCAGAAGAGGCAAGAGCTTAGGCTTGTCCATTGAACATAAAGAGTGTGTATATTTTTCTCGGAGCATGAGTCGCAGACACCTTGAACGCTTGCATCCTATTGCCTCACTCCTGTAATCTCCTCCCTGTCTGTATCCTAACACCTGCCAAACAGCAACAAGGTGCTGAGTATTTGATCAGCTGCATCAGATACACAGAATCCCCCCCCGTGTGATCTTATCATCCGAGCGGCACTTGGCGTTGTTTATATTGTCAGTTATGAGGGAGAAACTAGACGCCCACCTCGGAAAGCTGTTTGTTTTTCATAAATGATGTGAAGGGAGACGGTGACAGGATTAGGGCATGAGAGGGATGGGGATGTCACATGAGTTCAGATTTGACAAATTGAGCCACAAATCCAATTCTGAAAACCTTGCAAAGTGTAAAGAGAACAGAATGCAGGTATGTTTTGTTCACTATAGGACAAAAACACATCAGATGATGAAACATTACCACTTCATGAAGAGAAGCCCTGGAAGTCGGGGGGTAAAAAATGCTGCATCCACTGCGTACCGATTGTTTTTTTATAATAATAATGCATCGGTTTTATTCATTGACTCCACCGTCACACCCGGTGGTGGTAAGCTACTTGTGTAGCCACAGTTGCCCTGGGGCACACCGACAGAGGCATATCTGCCATGGCCTCTCCGATCACCACCAAACACCAATCACACAACCACATTCATTGATAGGCAATGTGGGTTAAGTGCCCAAGGGCACAACAATAATTAAGAAATGATTAAGTAATGGCAGAATTGTAATTGAGGATATCTAGTTCAACATCTTGTATGTAGATTATAATGTATATGTAAAGACGACTCTGATGAATATATGAAGTTTTATCCACAGACTAGATTTAACCCAGTCTTTTGGAATTCAGTTTGACACTTTCTCGGATTAAATGGGAATCCTGGAGCTTACCTCTTTGGGCAGCAGGGAAATGAAGTCTCGCTGAAACTGCGGCTCGATAACCTGCATCATATGCTTGACTTGCGTGGGCTCGCAGCTGTCAATCAACTCATCCAGCGCCAGCAGCTTCTCAGGCCCGGTCCAGCTCTGCAAAAGAAAACGAAAAGAGAAACTGTTTACCCATGTGGCCTCGTTTTACAGTGCAAGCATTAAACATGGTTGGAGTGAAGTGGCAGCTGGTGTCAATGAAGAAGAAGGTGAAGCTAATCAAAAGCACTGAGCTGCACAGATTGGCAGCCATGCATGATAATGATGTTATGATGCTTTTATTACGGCGAATAGAATGGCATTTCGAATTGCTGGAGCCTTTAATTCACTGTTGACATTCATTTCAAATTATTAAATCAGATAATTATCATAAATGCTGAGATTATCTTTTGAATGCCCTTATAATATTTTAAGATGAGTGTGTTTATTAACTCTGGTCTTTATTTCAGTGCAATTAAGTAAGGAAAGACGCACCTTTACATTACGTTTAACTCATTTTAACCAAGGACAGTTGAGATCATTCAAAAGCTGGTATCTCACGCTTCATTACATTTACATGACAATTAGATTAGCTAAAAATACACAATAATTGCAGAACTTAAAATACTTATATTTTGTTGCGCAATATTGCAGTATCGCCATATTGAGATATTATCGGTATGGTGAGCCATGTACCGCATATCGAATCGTGAGGTACCCTGAGGTCCCCAGCCTTAATTGGCATATTTCCACAGATAAGCTTAACAGAACTGTGCGTGAATATGCTTTATTAATGTTTGGATGTTTTTTAGATGTTTGGGGTATCTTATAATATACTTTTGCACTGACAACTAAATGCACTGGTGAGAAATTGTGTTACCGTCATCGTATTTTAATAGTGTTTTTAATAGTGTACAGGAGAGGGACAATATTATGCTAATGCTTCTTAAAAATAAGGGCAAAGTATAGAAAATGACTATACATTTCCTGCTACTGTTACAAGGATTTTACATCTAATTGTACAATCAACTATTATGTCCCATCACTACGCATTACCTCTGCATATTTGTTGTCTTATGTACTGTCTAGCCTCTGTCAGACATGCCTCTACGCAGCTCCAAACAGCTTCATCTGCACTAAATGTGATATTGGCATCCTTCCTGTGCAGTGCCTCAGGACACAGAGGGAGTTGGCTGTCACTAGTCTTACCACACCACATGCTTACTTCTCCCAGAAATTTTTTTAAATGCATGCCCACATCTGGATTTGCGAATGCTGCCTACTCATGTATAAAATGTGCACTTGGGAGTGATTGGCGAAAGGTGCCAGTTCGCCACTGTCAGACAGGAGGCCAGCATTTGCCTGTGTAAGCTTCTTTTGGCAGGTTTGATAGAGGAAATTGATTGGAGTGCTCTGGGAACATGCAGCCCTGTGTAATGTGTCTGTAACGCATTAATGATATCTACTGTGCCGCTCGTCAAGGCACCTGCCTGCTACTCCATGTCAATACACGGGCGGAAAATCTGATCGAGACAAAGAATGCTCTACCCACAGCGCTGATAGACACCTCGGGTTCGGATCCCTGGCTGAATATTGACGAACAAAGTTGCAGTTTGGACCCCGAAGTCGCATTTGTCTTTCTCTGCAGGAAACTCGAACAATGATTACAGGCTTGGAGGTAGGATGGAAAAACTGGCACGCACAAACTACCTGTAATTTGGTGGCTAAAAGCTTTATCCAGAGATTCCAGCTTTGGACGTAATCAGAGGGTTGAAGCCATTGCACGTAGATGATCAGGCAACAGCTACTTTTGTGGAATGTCAATTTTACACTAATGGTTTAAAAGACACATCGGTCAAGAACTTGTTTGCACACAGAAATATAGACTATCTACCCCCTTAATATTTAGATTAGTTAATATTTCGTTCCCATTAGTTATGCAACTGCAAATTTACAGTAAACATGAATTATACAACCACAGTTTTGACTATCCTAAAAGCTTGAACTCTATGCCTAAATAGCCTGAGAGGTAAATGCCTGTTAGCAGTCTCCTGAGATCCTCCTGTGACAAGTCTACACCTGTGATCACAGACACTTCAACCTGCTGGGACTTCAGGAGCTCAAGTGTATGCCTTTTGATCAACTGATGAGCTGCTGATGAAATGGAGAGCCCAGACATTCAGGGGAACACTGGAGCGAGCACTGAGAGAGACAAACATGGTTGTGGTAATTTACAAGTGGCTCTGTGCATAACTGATTGTAATTACAGTTTTGAACGACAAGTATTTTTTGAACACAGACCTCAACCACAAGGCATTGACCCCATCTCTCAATGGTTGGTGTGCGCATTTGTTCGTCTTTTGAAACCATGCATTTTGTTTTTGGTCCAAATACTGACCTTTCCTGAATCCTTTTTTAGAACCTTCTGTGTGCATTTTTGCATTGTAGACACATACAGTCATTTACCTACCCACGTATATGTTATAAAATATTTCGGGCCAGATCAGTATAGGCTGCCAACTTAAGACACGTTAATTGTTGTGTTTCCATACAGCTAAATGGGTTACACAAACCACAGTCTGTTTATAAGCTTCTCTGAGGTTAAATCAAATGCATCTAAATCGTTTTAAAATTGTGCCGTCATATTTGCAAACACACCTAAGATGGTCAGAGTCTTTTTGCGTTCTTGTGAGACCAGAACTTTTACATTACACATGCCTCTTTATCCACGCATTATTCCCTAATACATACTAACTCTAGTGTTTTCTCGCTAATAGAAGCTACATGCTGGGACTAGACTGGGGAATGTACAGAATGCCCTTTTGAGGACTGCTATAGATTAAAGACAGTAGTGTGGCAGCTCGGGGCTAGGAGCTAATGTAAAATAAACACGGGCCCACTCAGGTGTCATAGGTTGGCCAAGCTGTTCCCACATAATGAGTTGAAATCTCTTAGGTAATGAAATCCATGGAAACCTATTATACAGCAAAGCATAGGCTAATATGTTTAAATGACATATTATTTCCATAGAGCTGCTGTTTAAAGCAA
Organism: Philypnodon macrostomus; assembly: GCA_036025475.1. Lineage (NCBI taxonomy): Eukaryota > Metazoa > Chordata > Actinopteri > Gobiiformes > Eleotridae > Philypnodon > Philypnodon macrostomus. The sequence continues at coordinate 19,963 of JAVQKC010122819.1, forward strand.
GATGAAATGGCTTAATAATAGTGCTTATGCTCCACAATAATGATAATATGGCTAAATGAATATGAAAACTAGAAAAGGACTATATTATCACCGTATTTCCCTGTTACTGCCCCATTACTGGGTGATCCAAAGCTTCATTTGTTGGATATATTCCCATTTAGATCTGTTACAAACTACAATATGGAGCTCTCCAAATGTAGTAGACTTTTGAATGGGGAGGCATTTTATGGCATGTCATTTTACTTTAGAGAATACTGAAAAGCAATGCTACAACTGCCAGCTGAATTTTAGCATACGCTCATGCTAATAGTAGCAGCACACGAGAAGACACAGAAGAACAAGAGCATTAATGTGTTTCCTGTAGTCTCCATTCAGACACTGAATATACAATTATAATACAATTAGCTAAATGCTTAATGACATTAGCATCTCCAATAGAATATAGAGTATGAGCTTTCACCATGTCCCAAATACGAATATTGTTTTGACATTCTGCATACATTTCGTCTTCTGTTTTGATTATATTTTATCTTTTGGCCTTCAGCTGATGACTCATTGGTCACTGCTCTCTCTATTGGCTAAACAAGGCCTGTGCTGTCGTCCCCGACAGCAAAGTATATATCGGCGAAAACGACCCCATACGTCTGCCCCATACGTCTGCCCCGTACGTCTGCTACAACTATTACCAAGGGGCAC
>JAVQKC010122823.1:0-24581 GCA_036025475.1 Philypnodon macrostomus
GACGAGGAAATATGACGAAGCCTATGTAGCGCTCTGCTTCACTGTGACTACAGTGGGAGACGAGGACAGACCGGTGTGTTTACTGTGTCTAAAAATGCTGGCAGTGGGGGCGCAAATTGTGGGGGGGCATAACAGAAAATAATTGAGAAGTACTGGACTAAACCAAGACTAAAGCTGCATTCAATTTGTCATCGGAGTTTGGAAATTCTGCGCTCCGAGTTGTATTTTTCAAATAAAACACTCGCAGAACTCCTAAGAATTCCTAGTCGGGAACTTGAGTAGCTTCACTCATACCCAAGTTGGGAAAATCCAAGATGGCAGCATCCTACGTTGCGTTTAAATAAAAAATATGAACTACTATATAAGTTATTGAACTTGTGTTACATTTCCATCAGTTGTCCACTACCGTGCACTCTCTAGCTGTTAACACTAACATGAGTTGAGGATATGAATATTGCAACAATATTGATATTAGCATTATCATTAGTAGGAATAATAATGGAATGCTGCAACACAGGTGTTAATATGAAAGACCCGAGTAGTTTTCTCCAACTTCCGAGGTAACTCAAACACAGCATAAGGCAGGACTAGAACCAAACGAGGGTTAAACCTGGTAAAGTAGAACTAAATGAGAACTGAACTGGGACTAAACCAAGGCAGAACCAGGCTCTACTGAGGACTGGATCATGCCCTAAATCAGGACAAAACTCAGGCCCTGTTTAGACCGCAATGCATATTCAAAACCACAGAAAATGGACGTATTCCTTTCACGTTTATACAGATACACTGAGGTGTGAAAATAAACACCTGAACGCCTGAGAATATGTCCAACAAACAGCGCTGTGCACAGCTCTAGCAATAGACACAAGACAGCATTTATACTTATATACTATCTCACAGCTACTTAATATCAAAATATGAACGTATGAAGCATAAAAACAACATAGTTTGCGTTCACCGGTCACCTGAGACCCAGATGCCTTTTAGCCCCATACGGGGCTGTGACATTGTCGTTTTCAGAGAGGTCTAAATGAGGCCTCAGAAATTTAGACTAAAATTGGATTAGGCAATGCTGAAATGCATTTGTTTTAATACTGTACCTTTTATTTTTCAGTGCGACTGTTGTCCAACACTACGATATATTCTGGGTGAAGATCACAGGACCAATCATCTCGCAGCATGAAGTGACTCCCCACCCCCCGCAGCCAACACCCACTACAGCCACACCTCCAAAAACCACCTCCTCGGTCCTGCCTGGCCCAGTAAGCACATACAATTATACGAGTATTGTTACTTCAAAATCATTTTACCCAAGTATTGTTACTTCAAAATCATATTACCCAAGTAGACAAGGAAAGTGTATTTGATGGAAAAGCTACTAATGTCTGATTTTATTTTAGTCGGCCTTTTAAACCACATTTTAATATTTCCAACTAAACTATAAATATCATGGTAACTTACAGTGCTGTGGGTAGTGAAGATTTTAACTCAAGAGTATTGTAAGTAGAAGTAAATGGTAGTTATCCAAAATTAAGAAAATACCATTTTAAAAAGTGCAGATTTTGACATTTTCAAACTTAAAAACTAGTGTAATAAACACACAAATGAAGTCACGAATAGCCTAAATTTTGCCAACATAAAGCCATACCATTGTAACTTAATGAAAAATTTTACCTAAGGAGTATTGTTAACTCAAATGAATAGTCCGTGGTTTAGCTCAGTCAGAGCGTATGGCCCATATTCAGAGCTTACATAGGCATAGGCAAAAAGGCAAAAAAAATCTAAATATTACTTGAGTAGAAGTGAAAAGTACTTACCAGTAAAAGTAAAATGTATTAAAATAGTCAATGTAACTGAGCTAATGTAACTTATTACGCACTTCTTTGTATAGTTCAGCTCAGAGGGATGTGGTCATTCTAAATCCTGCCTCCTGGACCCGCCCGGCTGTGACCCCGCCCATGACACCCACTGTTTCTACTTGTCCGCCACCACAGAGGGCGCTCCTGAACAAATGGTAAGAGATTGAATTGTTTACTATCAAAGTCTTTCTATGTGTTAAATAATATTGCTTTTCTTAGTCTGTAGTATTTGAACTGAGCGGTCCATCAGAAGGTTACATCGCCTTTGCTCTGTCCTGGGACACCTGGATGGTAAGATATAGACCAATGATTCTCGAGCTGTGGTATGGGTAGCACTGGTGGAACAGATATATTTAATACAGATGACCTCTTTTGTAGTGTATTTCCGGTTTAAAGGTGTAGTCTGAAAGTTTCCAAAAATACAAATTTGCTTTAAAATTTAAAAAATGCTGATATGATGTAAAGAATGTAATCTGTCATTAAAACATTTTTTTTACTTTTGTCCCTCCTGTGGCCTCTACAGCAACATCAGATTAGACTTCATGAGCTACCACTTTGACTGATTGTAGTTGAGTTTTACTGTAGTCCCTCCCCTGGCCTCTACAGTCTATAGACTTTACAACATAGAACATGCTTCGATAGTCACTTCAAGCATTTGTTATTATTTTAGGAAACGTACAGAGTCCTGGCTAGTTCAGATTCTGGCACTGTTTAGACCTGGTTTAGTCCTGTTCTGGTTTAGACTTGGGAGAGGCCTGGTTTAGTAATGGTTTAGTCCTAGTATAGACCTGGTTTAGTCCTGTTCTGGTTTAGACTTGGGAGAGGCCTGGTTTAGTAATGGTTTAGTTCTAGTATAGACCTGGTTTAGTCCTGTTCTGGTTAAGACTTGGGAGATGCCTGGTTCAGTAATGGTTTAGTCCTACTGTAGACCTGGTTTAGTCCTGTTCTGGTTTAGACTTGGGAGATGCCTGGTTTAGTAATGGTTTAGTCCTAGTATAGACCTGGTTTAGTCCTGTTCTGGTTTAGACTTGGGAGAGGCCTGGTTTAGTAACGGTTTAGTCCTAGTATAGACCTGGTTTAGTTTTGGCTAGTTCTGGTTTTGGTTCAGTTTAGACCTGGTTTAAATCTAGTTTAGACCTAATTTCAGACCTGGTTTAGTTTTGGCTAGTTCTGGTTTTGGTACAGTTTAGTCCCAGTTTAGTATTGATCATGTTCTGTTTAGACCTAAATGTCTATTTTATTTGCACATGTGTCCAGGGTGACGACGATGTGTACTTGTGTGTGAATGATAACATCAGAGTGACAGTGGAGGCAGCCATCTTGAGAGGACGAACACATCCTCAAGAACAAACTCAGGTGACACATGACACTTTTCAATGATCTTGAACTGCACTTCTTTTCACATAAATCCAACTGGAATTTTGAAAGCTATTATCTATTACCTATTATCTAGCTAAATCAGAGGTCTCCAAAACTTTGTCACGGAGGGCCATATTTGATATTGTGGAAATGTGCAAAAATTGAACCACTACCCCTGTTCTGACCTGCCAGTTAAAGACCTCCAATCAATAAAAATATACATTTTCAAATTCTGAAATTGGGAAAAACTCAAGTCTGGAGCTATCCTAAATAAAAAAATAATTATGCTTTAAATTGATATTGATATATATATATTATATATATATTTTTATATATTATTTAATTTAGTCCCTCCCCTGGCCCCTACAGCATCATCATTCCAGTTTGTCAGTTACCACATTGACCAATAGTAGTCGAGTTTTTGGGTGTTTGTCTGATTTGAGGACTAAAATAAAACTAGCATTTTTGTTTTTTCATTTCATATTTTAGGAAACTTCCTGACTATGGTTTTAAGGGACAAACCTATTTTTGAAGCGGAGTGCCAAACTGAATCAAGCCATGTACCATGACTTAGCCCCCGGGCTGCATTTGGACATGTCTGAACAAAATGTACTTATCTATTCATAACTGTTCTTATATATCATACAACCCTAAACAGAAGGGAATGTAAAGAGCTACAGTGCTTGTTAAAATGGTAGAATCTGCTGCCAAAGTAAGCAGATGTTTTTCTATGATTAATGGTTAATAACTCTCCAATTACTGGGTTTATCATCATAAAACAAACATTTTCACAAAGTCCTTTCTGTCAGTGGGAACTAGCTATATATGTCTTTGATAGATTCTTTATTCACAAGACCTGGTGTAACCCTGGCTTAGTCCTGATTTAGTTCTAGTTTAGACCTGGTTTAGTTCACACACCTGGTATCTCACACACCACCTAGTAAAAAAACGTTTTCTATGCTTGTAGTCTGGCCTGTATTCTCAGTCCTGGAGATTTGCAGATGGGGTCATCCAATGCCGCTTTAGTCGACCCGTCAAACCGCCCAATAAGGAGTCGGAGCGCTTCAATTTGGACCAAGAGTACTTCCTGTTTGTGGCCAGTGGGCGCGCTCAGAGAGGTACAACTGTTTGGAACACACTGACCTTAGCTCACATCCTGTCTTAATACACATTTATGGTCTTCTGTGAACATTTTATCCGCTAAGTAAAGGAAGTTATGAAAATGTTTTATTGCAATAACAGGAAGCCATAACTGTTTTATGGGTCATCATTTCTGGTTAATAGTTGATCTAATTAAGTCTTTATAAACAAAACGTTATTCTGAAGTGTACATCATATGACCGGCGTCCACTTGGTCCATAATTTTAAAGGCATTACTACTGCGCTGCATTGTAAGATATTCTTTCAGTCTTACTCTGCTTATGTCTGAGGATGTAAGGGGCTGGAGCCCAGCTACTATGGGCCTGGTAAACTCTGGATTATGAACAGTTAGTCACAGGGAGAGAACAGCATTTTGAATTTCCAAGAACTGTTTGGTATTTCTTATTTTCCAACACATTTTTTTTTATTTTATGAAATTTACTGACCGTATAGATCTTATTTTGACCTGGTTCAGACTTTGTTTGACCCTGTCCTGGTTTATACATGGTTTAGATGTGGTTTACATATTTATTTATTTTCTTAAATATCTTATTTAGGCCTGGTTTAGTCATGATTGAAGACCGATTTCGTCCTTGTTTGGTCCTAGTTTAGACCTGGTTTAGTCATAACTAAAAAACTATACAAATTTTTCAATGCCATTCTGCTGCAACCCCAAAAATAAAAAAATATATTTTTACTACACACATAAAATAAAAGGTTTGGTATTGTACATACAGAATGGTTAAGGTTATTACAGTTTGTTACACTGTTTATTACATTGTACTTAGTGAGGTAGATACAATGTAGTAGACCAAAAGATCAAGCATGTCTTCAAGTGATAGTTCATTTACCTGAGCACATTCAGCTAGTTTTTGAAATATAAAAATGTATTAGTTGGTACAATTATGTTCCTCTGGTTAAGGCTTTTCAGTCACAAATCTATACTTTTCTCTTTTTAAGGTCTAATATGGAAACACAGCCAGCAGCCGCTAATATCTGAACACAAAGTCCTTCTGACCGGATCTCCCATCATGCTCCGGGGCAGCCGTGGACCAACCATTGTCAAAGTGCATGGTGGGTATTTGAGTTTTTACAGTGACAGGTACAGTATGATAAAATACTATTATGTTTGTTTTCTATAGGAGTGCTGATGCTGTTAGCCTGGATGCTAACAGGAAGTCTGGGTACATTTGTGGCCAGTTTCTTCAAAAATGAATGGGCCAATCACACGCTGCTTGGTCAGAAGATCTGGTTTCAGGTAAATCTGAGTCTGCATGTCCTCCTTGTGTTAATGTTGGTTCTCTACAGCCTCCTCCTACTGTCCAAATATATTTGTTAGGTGAATTAGTGTCTATAAAATGCCCCTAATCACTGAACAGTGACTGGTTGTTTGTCTAAGTGCCTCAGTGTCCGCTATATGACTTACCAGACACTCTCCAGGATGCATCCCACCTACAGCCCATAGTTACTGATTTCTTGTGTTTAGGTCCACCGTGGCCTAATGCTGCTAACAGTTGCTCTAACCGCTGTGGGATTCTGTCTGCCCTTCGTCTACAGAAGAGGATGGAGCAAGGTATGATTGAATTACACTGTTACTTAGGGGTCAATGGATCAGACCATGAGTGTTTGAACCATTGACCCCTACGATATGAGAAAAACAACCAACATAAGATAACCACATTGAATACTGTGATGCAACTTAAAACAGCCTGAGATAGATCCTTTTATTACTTGTTAAAATTGTTTCAAAATCAAAGACTAAATGAGGACTAACATAAGGACAAAGGACTACATTAAATGTATTTTTAATAATATTTTTTAGTCAAAACACATCTTTCAAGGCTCTAATAAAAAATTACCATGCAATACGGATATGGCATTTATTAATAATAATGTAATTTGGACAACCGGATCTCCAGCTGATGGTGCTGTTGACTCAATTACTTAAAATTACTAAACCAGGTCTAAACATGAAAACTGTTTCCCTTCAGCTTAAGGATTTTTCACATTGACAGTTGCCCTGAAGCTTTTGTTGGACCTCAGTAATTTTTAAATCCTGTGTTCTTTCTCTACTCACTAACTGTCCCATGTGTGTTCAGCGTGCAGGAGTCCATCCATACCTGGGTTGCTGTGTCCTGGCTCTGTCTCTGCTTCAGCCTATTATAGCCTCAGTCAGACCTGCTCCAGACTCCCCCAGGTCAGGATACAATACCAACAATCCTCTTCCCAGGTCCTTCACACCAGCACATGTTACCCACAATCCTCAGTGGCTGTTAATGACGACATCGAGGCTATTTATACTCCAGAGTGTGAATTACTGCTCTGCATCTGTACACTTTGAATCTGTTTCCAACGTGACAATAATCCACACATTTAAGTATCTGGTATAAAGCATTGGCTTTTACCACAGGCTCACACTTAGAGGTAGGCGGTATGGTAAAAATATAATATCACAATTTTATTAGGCTAACAATTTCGATATGATCACAGTTTGAGTTGACTTTTTATTTTTTGTCTTACACAGAAGACTACTGCTGTCAGTGTCAATGTACATCCAATCCAATGTTCATCAATCATAATACTTAATACTATTTATTTTCCCTTTTTTATTAAAGATGTAGTTAATAAATTTTTTTTTTTTTTTAAAGGCTTAAAATTGACTATCTGACCCTGTTCTAAGATGTAAAGTAGTTTGTCTGTAGAAGCCAGGCAAGGAACTAAATTAAAACTCAACTACTGTTGGTCAAAGTGTCTGATTTGATGTTGCAGTAGAGGCCAGGGGAGCGACTACAGTAAAAGAATAACTATGAAAGAATAGTTACTTTACATCATGGAACATGGTCAGATAAAGATTATTTTAGGAACCCCACAGACTACACATTTTTAATATGAACACTGGCATTGTTACAGTAAAAATGGTGAAGAGCAGAGCATAAATAAATGCAATCACGATAAGATCTTTTGTTGATATATCACGCTCCCATACTCACACTGCTATTTGTGTGTGTGTATTTTTCACACTTAATGGACCACATGTTGGGCTATGAGTATGTATATATTTCAGTTTGGTTCAGAAGAAAACCATGTGTAAAATGTTAACAAAAAAACATGACTCATTAATCGTATAGAATTATATTAACCATAAACCATATATCCGTTGTTGAAAGAAGGAAATCATATTTCAATTGAGAGTTTATAGAAATATACAAAAAGTATCAAGAAAGTGGCAGTTCTGTGGTAAATGGTCAGGGAAAACTAAACTCACTCCACTTGTTATTAGTAAAGCTTTTTATTCTTCTATTAGTATGGTTTTTTACACATTGTCCAAACTTTTTCTAAAATATTTTTGTAGTATCTTTTGTCTAATTAGGGACATAAAGTTGTAGTAGTCCAAAGCTTTCCTAAAATAAGAAATTGTTAATTGAAAAGAAGGTAGTTTGTCTTGTGTTAATATTTTACTGATTTGATGTTGCTGTAGAATAGGGGAGGGCAATATGGTGATATCGAATCGTGATATGAAGTTATGAGAATCGGCTTATTCTGGGAAGATGGTTGAATCGTGTTACAGTGCATTAATTTATGCTCTGCTCTTCACTGTGATTCTTACTGTAACAATGCCAGTGTTCATATTAATTATTCTGATGGACACTGGATGAATTGGGTGTTCACTGAATCTGTAGTTATAAAGGTTTTCTGAAGACAGTGACAGCAGTAGTTTACTGTGTAAGACAAACGATACAAAGTCAACTGAAATTGTGATAAAATCAAAATCATATCGCCCACTCCTATTGTAAAGGCCAGATACTAAAGTAAAACATTAATTATGACAGATGCCTTGACTCATTTTGGTCAAAGTAGTATCCCATCTTTTTCAGGAGGTACCTGTTTAACTGGCTTCACTGGGGAGTGGGCTCTGTCACTGAGATCATGGCCGGTATGTTGTATTATGTTCACCTTAAACCGTTCTCCTTCTTCTAACGCTTCCTGTTTGTTTACAGTTAGTACCATATTCCTCGGAGTTGGCCAATCGACGCTGATGCTGCCGTCGCCGTTGGCTACGCACATTCTGATTGGCTACGTGTCCTGGCTGTTGGCATTTAGGATCCTCCTCTTCATCCACAAACACTTCTACATAATTAAATGTAACTACAAAAAGCACACAATCATGCAATGTTTTATAGCAATAGATGGCATATATTTTCCTAAATGTTACTTTTTTCTGTCTTTTTTTCTAGTTGGAGACGATGATCAACAGGCAATTCTATCCGACCAATCAGAAGTCAGGACCAAGGTACATCACTGAGTCCTGTTTTTTTTTTTTTTTAGACCTGGTTTAAAACTGGATCTAGAATTAGTAAAGACCATATTTTCTAGTTTTCTAGTCCTGGTTTACATCTTATTATAGGTGTAGTCGGAGTGTTTCCTAAAATAAAATAAAATGTATAGAAGTTTTAAAAATCTTTATCTGACCCTTTTCTGTAAAGTAGGTTATCCATCATAATTATTTATTTACTTGAGTCCCTCCCCCTGGTCAGCAACATCAAATAAATTAAATCAGTTTGTGGGTTACCACTATGACCAATAGTTTTACTTTAGTCCCTCCCCTGGCCTCTACAAACTACAGATTAACTAATCATAGAACAGGATCAGACAGTCTTGGTTTATAACTTATATAACCTTGTTTATTACTAGTTTATACATAGTTAAATGTACTTATCTTGATTTAAACACTGATCCTAACTTAGACCTGCTTTAGTCATTTACCCCCCAACTCCTGGGCCCTGTTCAGTGGCACTGGCTGCAATGTTTGATGCTACACCCCTGCTTAGTCCTTGTCTACTCTTCCTAATTTTGTGTGTGTGTTACAGACTTCCTGGTTTAAGTCCCTGGTGCTGTCCGTGTTGGTTTTGGGAAACATTGGTCTCCTCTCAGCCTTACTGTCCTGTATTTTTCAACTATAAGTATGAAGAGGAGTGTCAAGAGGTGGATTATTGGACAAGAAATGTCTACATGTACAGAGTCTACTGATAATATGCTAATAATATCACTTAATTTACTTTTTTGGAAATATACGTCATAGAAATGTGTGTGAAATGAGATGTTAATACTAATGACATTCAGAATTCACACAATTTACTGAACAAGAATAAAGGAATATAAATATTGTTAATATTTTTCGCTTAATAAATTATATTTTAAGTTTTTCTTTGATTGTCTATACTACTGGCTCTATGTTCAGAGCCACTGTTCGTGTCTTTTGGGGCCCTCAGGCTTAAAATTGGCAGGGGCGCCTCCCCAAAAAGCGTTCAAAATACACTAACACACACATTGCAGCAAATATTCACTTTCAATTCACCTTTGTACTTTAACACAAAATTCAATTGTTATTTTCCATTTGATTCAAACCTTCTGGTCTGCGGACCCAAGCATTTAGCTGCCAGGCCTCGTGGTAGTAGTGCCTCTGTTCAGTTTAACCTAAGACATTGACAAAGCAACCTGATATCAAAGAGAACCCCTGTTTATAGAAGGGATGAAAATATGTGATTAACCAGTTTCTAGGGTGTCACCAGCTTACGCCTAAAGCAGCTGGGACAGACTTTATCCCCCCACCCACTGACCTAGAATGTATGAAAATTTATATGTCATTATATGGCATCATGTTGGCTGACATATCTCTGAGTGCAGTACCCAGGAAAATTGGATAGCTAGAACTCATATTCAAATTTTTATTTTTTTTACCTATATTACTAGCAGTTTTACCAGAAAATGGAGTGTGTGTGTGTGTGTGTGTAGTAAAATAAATACAACTGTATACAATAAAATAAAATGGCTCACAATTGTTATAAACATATATTTTATTCACAGTAGATCTTAAATATCGTTGGGTGTCCCATATTACTACTAGTATGGATTTTTTCCCCTCAATTTTAAATAGAAAATAGGGACAATGTGTAAAATTAAATACAATTGAATTAATAAAATTTATCACAAATCTAATGCAATGACATTTTAATTCCAATTACCAGATACTGCCGGTACTTGCATTTTGAATCCAAATTTTAGCAAAATGTTCAGAAACAAATAAATTGCAATAGTTCACAAATCAAAGAAAAAAACAGTGGTTGAAACTGAGGAGTATTTCATGAAGAAAAAAAAACTTACAACATATTTTAAATTTGAACGGTAGCAACACATCTCAAACCAATTGGGACAAGGCAACAGAAAGGTGAATTGATCATGTTGTATTGGATTAACTGACCCCATTTTGTTGAGATGAGTGGATAAAACAAATAAGCATCCACACTTTATGATTTTAGCTGTAAATGTCATTTCTCATTTCACTGCCCGAAGGCTCAGTTTTTGCACTCTACAACTGTACTGGGGTGACTCTTCCAGCATTACATAACCACTTTATCCTAACATCCCTTTGACAACACCAACCTATTTATGACTTATTCTCAAATATGAAAAATGACGACGTCACAATAACATGGACCCCACTGGATACATGGTTGAGATTTCCACAGATGAGATTGATGAGCGGCTAATCCTTTCTCTAGCCGGGACGCGGATAAGGCAGGGGCGACAGATGTGGCGGCGGCAGCTAAACCAGAAGTGTGTCAAACACCTCTGACGCTGCGACGTGATTGGCCGATCCCCCCGCACACGCTCGATACAGAGAGAGTGGGGGGATATAAATGAGAAAGCGGTTTGAGGGGAAGAGAATAACAGCACATTGAGAGACATATAGAAGCAGGCCTTTTCAAGACGTCCAAAGGAACAAAATTGCAAGAGGAAGCTTATATTTTGAGGTAAGGAATAAAAAATGCTAATAATAACTCAGGTTGAAGGTTCAATTCCCATTCTATCCAGTTTATATTGCTTGTTGTGTCTCTGGGCAAGACATTTCACCTATCTCATCTCACTCTATTCTGTATGTGGATGGAGAGGCTGTAGACATGGTATGGCTGCCACATATCCAATAGTCTGCCCCAGGGCAAATGTGGCTATAGAATTTGCTAATGTATGACTGGGGAATGCAGGGATAATGGAAAAACTGCTGTAAAGTGGCAGGCCCCTTGGTTGCTAAATAAATAAAAATAAATTTTATTGACTGAATATTTTAACATATTAAATATTCTTGTGTTAATCTTGGTGTATGTTATGTGTAGCTCATTATAGTGGAAGTAGGATTTTGAAATTGTTAGTGATTTTGTGTTTTGGTCCTCCATATTCATTCATTAAATATGTATTATTATGTATCCTTTAATAATGAGTATTTTACCGTACACCTGGGAGTCTCTGAGCTTGCATTTACAGCCATGTTTGGTTGGTTGAATTATGTTGCCTTATAAACATATATATTTCTAACCACAGTTCTCAGTCCACTTCAAACTTCCCATATGGTTGTGAGTTTTTTTTTTTTTTTTTTTACAATATAATATAATAATTGTGAGTGTTACAGTGACGGATTGATTGTGAATTCAACCCTCAGTCTCTGCAGTGGTCTCTTTGGACCGTGGGTCCTCCGACCACCCAAAAACATGTCCGTGTCTGTGTCAGGCGTGTGACTAACTTGCAATTGTCAAGGGTGTGTCCCGCTTAAGGCTCATAGTTGCTGGGATAGGCCTTTACAGTAACCTTTTTTATGATGTTAGGGCTTGACTGGGAAGTATTAAGCTCACACACTAGTGTTAAGAAAAATAGGGCTTATCATTCATAGCCTCTGACCTTATCGGTCCACAGGTCAAACATCAATCTTTTGCAATAATCTATTGGCCCACACCATGCATTATACAATTAATCAATCTACAGCTAGTATTGGAAGCACTTCACTGAAATGGATTTAGCTTCAGATTGGGAGAGTGAGATGGTTCTGCTGCTAAGGTGATGACGACGGCAAGTCAGATGTTTCGGCTTATGTTGTGGTGATGGAGAAAAGTGAAACTGAGAAGTAACATGGTTATGCTGCTAGAAGATGTGGTGATGGAGGAGAGATGGTCATAGATGAAAAGGGAGATGGTTCTGGTGCTGATGTGGTGATGAAAGAGAGTGAGATGGTTTTGCTGCTAATGTACTGATGGAGGAGGAGAGTGAGATGGTTCTGCTGCTGAGGTGGTGATGAAAGAGAGTGAGATTGTTTTGCTGCTAATGTACTGATGGAGGAGGAGAGTGAGATGGTTCTGCTGCTGAGGTGGTGATGAAAGAGAGTGAGATTGTTTTGCTGCTAAGGTACTGATGGAGGAGGCGAGTGAGATGATTTAGCTACAGAGGTGGTGATGGATGAAAATGAGATGTTTCTGCTTTTGTGTTGATATCAGAAAAGAGTGAGATGGTTCGGCAGAGGAGGGGATGGAGGAGAGTGATATGGTTCTTCCACTGAGATTTTTTTTAGGAGAGCTGGTGTACAGGCCCCACACAGAGAGAATTACTATGTAGCACTCTGTCATTACATCCCTTGGTGTGAGTGGGATGATGAATTTAAATGAAGCTGATCATGTTGCTCAAGTCTCTAAGATTAGTGTAGGTCCTGGACAATTACAAATGACAGGGCTAAAGAGAGACTGGCCATCAACATATACTGTGAGCCAGGCTCACACTGGCTACTGACTGACTGACTGCCTGGTAAGCTAGTCCAACAACTTCAGCTTCATTGTAGTTTGAGGTCATAATATGCACCATATTGTTTTTGAATATGCATTTGTGTTATTCATAGATAGAGGTGCTCAAACATTACTGAAGTAAAAGTTGTACTGAACTAAAAAGACATGTAAATGTATATGAAAATATTCACTTTTAAAAGTAAAAAAAAATAAAAATACTGCTAGCTTATTATTATACTATACAGATTTGCACTTGTGGCCTTCTGATTGCAGGGCAAGAGTTCAAATCTGATGTCAAAGAAGACTTTTACTTTTAGTCACACTTTCAAAATCTAAAAAAGTTAAACATTTTACTTCAGAATTTGCTCAAGTAAAAGCAATACATAATGTTGTAACATTCTTATAATTATAACTCTGGCAATTTTATTTTGGAACGCTCCAACCAGAAGTGGGTCTAACAGAGATGCTTTTGCTGTTACTGAGTTGTAAAAGTTAGACATGTAATAAAGAACCCGCAAATATAATTTTGTTCCCCTTTTTGTCAGAACACATTCCATTTTCTCTAGATCTTTGACTGCCATGGATCTGGGAAATGCGTTATTCAAGTTATTCAAACTTTATTCTATCATTTGTTTTCACATAACGTGAGTTTTCTCACACCTAACTCACTCTTCTAAACTATACTGACAAAATGTGCTAAAACGTATACATAAATACAATTTCTATTTCTATTATACAACTCACCTCATTTTGTCAGTATAGCTTAAAGAGTGAGTTGTAGTGAAAAACTCACATTGTTATGTGAAAATAACCTTGGTGGAGGTCTGCGCTGTCCTAGTGTTTTCTAGTGTACATCTGTACAAGGACTGAGCAGAGGGCTAGGTGTCGAATACAGAAGGGATGGGGGGGGGGCAGCAGAGCAGCAGAGCCAAGATAAGGTGCCATTCTTTGAAAAAATCCTACATCATCTGGATCAGTCCCAAAATCAAATCACTTCTTCCTTGTGTCATTCCTCAGCTTCCCACACTCAGGCACACACATGCCAACGTTACCGAAAACTTGACCTCCTTGGCGGAGGTAATTAGACCCATATCGAGTTCTGTGCAATGCATTGAGTCATAAGTTTTTTATGAGTGATGTATTTCGTCATGTGTCCTCAGTCCACATGTTTTCCAGTAACTAATGATTTCCAAACTAAGTAAATATTTTGAAAAGTCCTCTCAGAAAGTACATTTACTTTAAAAAATGTAGTTAAAAAAATAATTGTTCTCAACTCAGTCGTTCAACGGAGCACCACTCAGGTAAAGATTAGCAAGCTTATGTCTCCCAGTAGAGGCCAGAACATGGTTGATGAGCCTTCCTATGTTACATATTTGTCCCACCTTCAGTAACATATGCAGACCATGGACAGATTGTGGTCAGATTAAATCTACCCAGTTCCTCCTGACTACATCCCTACAACCCAACTGAACGAACTAGCTCAACCCAAAGGACTACATGGACTACAAGACCTATAGTTAGTTTGACATAGTGGCTCTTAGAGCTTCCCGGAGAAGTCAGGGTTTCTTGTTTCCTACATAAAAGTGAAGCCAAGTGTTTTCAGTTCCTGAGAAGGTCATAGTCTCAGCATAAAGAAACACTCAAACAGGGGACTACATTAAAATATAGTACAAAGATCAGCCAAACAGGGCCACTAAAGAGGCTTGATAAACTTTAATGCATGGTGGTGATGTATTAATCAGTAGTCCACTCTCTGCTCTGGTGTGACCCACTTGTGTGAGGTGAATCAATGTGTGGTGATCAGACATTATCAGCACCATCGATCCATGTCCAACAGAGACTGCAGCCGGAAACATAGCACAGGTCATTAAGCAGAAATATGTGGAGAGAAAATGACCAACCACCACAGAGAACAATACATGGGAGGTCTTTAAGGTCGGTGTTATCCTTTTAATTTTCCCTGGCACTGTATGTCCTCTTGCACCAATCACTCAGAATGCATTTTGGGTTTTTTTGGTTTGTTCATGCACCCTTTTTGCAAACAACACAGAAGACATTGTATCTAGATCAGATTTATAGAGCAATGTACAAATAAGTCCTTTATTCATCCATTCCACACTCAAATACAGGTGGTGGTAAAGTAGCACTGTTGCCACAGCTGCCTTGAGATTTACTGACAACAATGTGGTAGTCACATTGACACAAGTGTACCCTCTTTAGAAAAGACAGGTGGGTGAAGTGTCTTGCCCAATGACACAATAGTAGTAACATGGCATATGTGAACGTGCTCTTGAACACTCCTTCTCTGGGTCAATTTGGGTTTATATGACCCATTATACCTGACCTCAGCCCATTTTCAATGAAGACGACTACCTGTTTGCAGTTCACACTTTACAGTGAATTATTACATGGAAAGGCGCTTTTGTGACCACAGTCCTGAACCTATATGTCCTTGAGGCTGAGCTTGGACTGAAGCACGTGTTATAGCTATAGGACCTGTGGAGGTGACATGAGTGGGATGTATTCTCCATAAGACCAGGTGCACGAGCCCAGGTCCACTAAGCATGGGGCGGGAGAGGCGCGCGTGCGGTCCGGAGCAGCATCTGTCCCGCTTCACTGGCTCTCTCTCCGCTACACACACATACACATCACATACACAAACACTACACGGGCAGGCTCGCGTATGAGTCCGTCCTCACGCCGCCGGGTGGCAGCGTGGCTGCTCGCGCTGCCGCTCGGGAGACGGGACTGCGCTCACCGTGGCCGCCTGGAGATGATCTCCTTCTGGCTGCTCTGCTGGAAGTTGCTGGTAGGTGATAATTTACTCCGTCACACCGGAGATGGGCCCGCTCTGCTCCTCCGCGTGAAGCTTGATTTGGCGCTCCTCACCGCCGCACGACGGAGGCTCACGCGCTAGTCTCTGGCAGAGGCTGGACGCAGCTCTGGGACTCGTGCACTGACGTGTCATGGTTTGGTGATGCGCCTGATTTGTATGTCTTACTATTATGTAACAGCGGGGATCTTGGATATGTAAATGTAGAAGACAGTATGGTGAATATAGAGCTGTTAATATGTGAGTGGTGACTGTGATAAACCAGGCTAACACTTTCAGTGAGCTAACAGCTGCCATCTCTCCTCCACCCTCAGGTGTTGCTCTAGTTTAGCTTTATACGCAGCTAATATTAATGCTACTGCTGCCTGTACCCCCACCACCCCCCTCCCCCCAGACCTGCTTTCAATTTTAGATTTTAGCCTGTTGCGCCTGTAAGATGACCAAATTGACATAAACTTTGAACTACTCTTCATTTTTAGTAATTGTCAAGGAGGTCATGCTTTTTCTGTTAGCAACATAACATAGAAAGTAATAGTTTTGTTAAGATCTTGAAGCGGCAAACGCGATTGTCTACTTATTAAAGAGTTGATGGTTCACACATCTTTCATATAGGCTTCTGGTTTGTCCTTGGGCAAGACACTTCATTCACCCTGCCTGAATGAAAATTATGGTCACACAATGTGAGAAAAACATTCAATATTCTATAGCCATGGAAAAAATTGAGGTGTTTTGGTTATGGCTGTGTGAGTCTTATCATGTCACATCTGTTGATAATCTGTCACACTGAGTTTAAAAGGGCAAAACGAATCTCCCTCCTCGTTATGTTCAGGGTTGAGGTCAGATCTTGAGCAGTGCCCAGAGAAGGTCCCCACAGTAATCCTAAAGGTCAGTGTTTGAAGGAGATGTGCTGCTGATGGGTGGATTAAAGACTGCTGTATCATTAATGACTCCACAATCCCAGCCAGCAGAAGAGGAAAGGGCATGAGAGAAGAGAAGTGGTGCACGGCCTGTGAAGAGTTTGGAAAAAAGTTGATTATGAAGTTAAAATTAAAAAATAAATAAATGAAAAAGTTATACAAATATTGTTTCTTAGTATGTTACACAACCTTCATAATGTGTTGCATATGGCATCTCAAAACCAACAACAATGGATTTAACTTACATAAGTGGTGCGTGGTAAAGTAGCCATATTTGCCCTGTGGCAGACTGACAGCCATTCTGGGCCTACTGCCTCTCTGACAACCACAAAACACAACGTGACGACAATCCCATGTACACATTTAGATAAGATGGCCAATGACACAGCAGCAGGCAGAATTGGGCAAAGGAAGTCATAGAAGTCAAGAAGGCATGCATTCAAAAGTGGTTTACAATTGAGTTCATTATTCAGTCACTCCACAGTCACACATTGGTGATGGTGGTTTGAAGTCAGAACAGCCCCAGGGCAGACTGACAGAGCCATGGCATGTCATAATGTACCTACACCACCATGCAAATCAAACATAGGCAAGGTGGGAGGAGAGTTTTGCCCAAGGACACAACAACAGTATGCAGTGGGCAAGGATCAACCAACAACCAATAAAAAATTGCGCTTGAACTCTCAAGGTTTGTCTGGATGAATAGTATTGACATATTGAGTCACATACTGGTGGTGGTGGGCTACATCTGTTACCACAGCTGTCCTGAGGCAGACATATGAGATATGGCTGCCATACTGTGCCTACTGCCTCTTTGACCACCACCAAAAACACTATGACAATTAAATCAACATGCTCGCACATAAGCAGGGGGGTGAGATGTCTTGCACAAGGACACAAAGGCAGTATGCAATGGGTGTGGATTGATCTGCCAACCTAGGAAGAAGTTGAGCTTGAAGTCTCCCATTCCTGTTTGATGTGGTAATCTCCCTTTGTAGACTGATGGTGGTGACTGCCTGTGTCCCACCGAAAACATCATGGCAATCAAATTAACATGCTTGTACATAGGTAAGGTGGTTAACGTTTGCCCAAGTACAGTATGTCAGTATGCCCTGGGTGAGCATCAAACTACCAACCTATATAGAAGTTGTAGCTTAAATGAGTTTTGTGTTTTAGCTTTAGAGAACTGATAATGTTTTTTTGCTTCAGTCAGTATTGTAGACTACCAAAATCTAAACTAGGCCCTTATGATTGGATTTGTGTGTAAAAGTTTCCATATTTCATAACCTTGAACCAGGGTTGCATGAGAACTGTCCATTACGTTTGAGAGAGCAGAGAGAACGGTCAAATTGGATTGAGTATCGACACACAGTTCATTTGATTCAAAGCCTGACTCACTGAGGCTGCTTCATGTTCATATATTTACATAAGTGATGGAATAATCTGCAGATGGACAGATGCTGTTAGTGACCGGGCACAACACGCAGACCACTGCCAGGATTTCATAACGGGATGATGATGATGACGTTAGCATGCTAGCACTTAGTTTAGTACAATGTGGGGTTTTTTGCTGACTCAATGTCCTGGTGAAATGATTTTTTAGTCCTTGTATTTAGGTTTATTTGGTGTAATAGTGTAGCTCCCTATATGCAAAAATTAATATCTAAGATTAGTTACAATGACTAGTTAAGATTTATTTACTTAATGGGCCTAGATTAGTTGACTTGTTTTAAGATATTTATGACTGGGTTTTTTTCATTTTCTTAAGAAATGGGAAGAATATAAATATGCTTGAATAGTCAAACCTAACAAATCAAGCTTAATATTCTATTCAGGTGGTATTATGGTAGTTTGATTCCTCTGCACTTCACACAGCGTGCCTGTGTATGGATTTTTGTTTAGTGACGTTCAGAGGGTTTTAGTCCTAGGTGGTTTGAAATCCGCTCCAACCTGTGCATAATACCGATGTGTCTTTGGACAAGAAATTCTAATATTAGTTATAGTGAGTTTGTTTGGCACCATTTTGTATTTTCTGGATAATGGAACTGTCCCAATGGAATCCTAATTGGGTCATTTTAACATGCAACCAAGCCATGTTTGTATTATATAACACCACATTACAATCAGTTGAAAGTGCTTCAATTGTGGGAACCATCAAAATAAGACCAAAATAGTACCCTTTAAAGAGTGCAGATTTGATTTGAGCAGTTGTGACAAAAGCCTCAGAGCATTTGTTGCCAGGGTTGTAATGTTAATGGCATATATAAAATGCAGTAAACATTAACTCTTTTGTGGAATGGAATAAAAGTCACACGTCTTTTGAGCCCAAACATTGATACTTATATTATAACAGTACACCAGTTGTTTTGGGTTAATTTTTAATTTCTTTATTTATTTGACCTTTTACTGGGAACATATTGTACATCTTTTTAGTGGTAGGGGAAACTGGAGATTGGTTGACATAAGCTGTATAGTCTGGCAGTGATCAAAGGTCATTGTAAGCTTTTAATTTGAAATACTTTTTTATTTCAATTTCATCCTTATGTCATTTCCCTCAGAATAGTTTTTGTTCTTTTTTTCAGTTTCCAAGAACCCCACAATTGTCTGTCCAAAGCATGTGCTGGTGACAGTCCTGAGATGTTGTCATGGAAACACTAACTATAAAAAGAGAAATGAAAGCCACTTGAGCCAGTTCATTACCTCAGTGATGTAACTTGCAATTATGCAACTTCTGATTTGGGGACACAAGAGGTCTATCCCATATGAGATTAGATTCAACATTTTTAAAAGTGCAAAGCAGCAGTGCAATTATGAGTGTTATTGTGAAAATGAGAAAATAAACAAATCCCATCACAGAGATTATGTTTCAGTGAATTATTTTTATATGCCGCAGTCTCACATCGGTGGTATAAGCTAACTTTATAGCCACAGCTGCCCAGTGACAGACTGATGAAGCACCAAAAATCGAAATAACACAATCATACATAGGCAAGGTGGTTTAGCCTAGGGATGCACTGAGGCCAATACCGATACCAGTTTGGCCGATATTGATTCGGATACCGATTTGTAAACATGTTTTTGTTGGCTATATTTACTATGTTTTATATTATATAAGGAAAGAAAACTGCTTGTACTAAAACATTTTTTTTTATGTTGACAGAGAGCTACAACTGGGCTCAGGAGAACGGCAGGTGAGCTGACAGACGGTACCGACCCCGACGACGACCGAGACGTCAGTATCCACAACAACAGTAACCCCAGCGACAGTAACCAGGAACCAATTACCATGGAGATCAGCTCATCACCTCCACTGCTGATGGACCTGGAGAGAGAGAACTTCCAGAACTACAAAGAAGAGGAGGAAGAAGAACCACATTACGCAGAAGTCCAAGAGGCACACCAGCCTATTAGCAACGAACAGGAGGAGAAATGTGACTATCTAGTGTTTGAAATCGGGAAAAACAAAGTGTTAGAAAACAAAGCTGATGATTGCTGGTTCGATGACATGGACAGTAAGGAAGAAACAGAGGATGAAGTTGCTGAAACAAGCAGCCAATCAGAGCTCTTGTTTCAGCCAAGAGGTGAAGACGGTGTCCAATCAGAGCCCATCTTCCGCTCGGATCCTGAGCAGGTCTGGGGTCAGGACAATCCCAGAGATGATCTCAGTGACTGTCTTCAGGCAGAACTCGCCGCGGTCTACTCTGACAGTGATGGTGGGGACGACCAATGGGCTGCCTCCTCCTTGAACGGTGATGTCATCGGCCAAACTGAGAAAGACACACAAGACGACTCACTACTCGGTAAGTGGTATTGTTATTTTATTGACCTGTATGATTGTATGCATTTACATTTCTAAATATTGCTAACCTGGCAGAAGTCAAATGTGCAGCACCCTGTCTATGGCCCATATTTACGAGGTTGAGTCCGGCTGTTTGTCAAACATCACTCCCTCCTCTTCTCTCTGGTTTCCTGTCTTTATAATGTATAATAAAAAGGCAGAAAATATCTTGAAAAATGTTTGGTTTGAAAACAAACTCAAACAAATCAGCAGGAGTGATCTAGGATGACATTTTGTAAACTAACAAATCTTGCAAGAAATCCATCTTGCACACTACACCAACAGACAATTTATATCGGCAAAACAACTATATTATGGAACTTGGTACAATGATTCTTCACAGTGTACCCAACATAAAATATTATATATTATTATTATGAACAAACAGGAAGTCGGTCATTTTGGATTGAAATTGGGAGGTCAGGTATATTTGCCCTGAAAAGATCTGACCAATATGATGGCAGTTTCCTCTATAGCGCCCCCTATAGACTGAAAGAAGAATGTAGTTTTAGGGAAATTTTCAAAATTTGCCAAAAACATCCTTCACAAACACCCAGACAAATGATGAATATTGAAATGAATGTACATTGAATTTGTAGTGCAAAAGCTTTTATGAGTATATGATTAATAAATGGTTATATTTTTCTCCGGTTTTGCTTTTTATGCTATCAGATAAAAGCAGTGAAGATGCTCATCAGGAGGAGGCGCAGCCAGTGAAGCAGGATGGGAGTATTGAGCAGGAGCGCAGTGACTCCAGAGAACAGATGGCCTCCAGACGAGACATGTTCCTCAGAGGTTCTTCTACCAGCTCTACAGCCAGCTCCTCTGACCCCGACAGGAAGGTAATGTGATCATAAACAAGTCCAGCAACAGACCCTTTAACACGTGTTCTTTTACCTTCATTTTATAGGGGACCAAACTAAAATATGACATAAATAATGACATATTCAGATGGCAAAAATGAATGGTTGTTGTTGATATAAAATCTAAAGATCCTCTACAGTTGGTCATCATGTAAACACATCAAGAAACCAATCTAATTTGGCCTTTAACTGCTAATCACAACATTAAAAACATGTCTGGATAATGGTATACATTTTCTAACCAGATGTTGTCAGTCACCAAAACCAGATTGTTTATTATTAATATATAATTGTTGGTGGCTAAAATGTTCATTTCAATATAGAAAATGCATTACGGTCTGCTTTGTTCAGAGTGCCACTGTTAACACATAAAGAGCCAATACTCAAAAGGGTTTTATTTTGTCCTTCAGCACTTCAACATAAATTTCATCTTCTTTTCATCTCCACTCCAGCTACCATCAGATTTCAATGTGCAGCAGGACACTCCAAGTGAGAACGTTTCCACGGAGCATGTGGACTTCATGTTGGCACGGCAACAGTGGAAGAAAATGGAACAGGAGGTCAAAGGACGTCCCATCCCCAAACCAGGGCTGAGGGCTCAGGGCAGCTTCCATGGCACTCACACCTCTCTGTACCCCCCCACCCGCAGCCCACGACTTAAACACAGGTAAAGAGCACGTGATCGCTCTGGGTGGAGTCTGCATGTCCTCCCCGTGTTACTGTGGGTTCTTTACAGCTTGCTCAAAAAGGCGTGTATGGAGAAATGGTTAGTCGAAAATGCCCACAGAGCGTGAATGTTAGCCAGTCTTTACAGATTAAAGTCTCTGTTAGGGAGACTTTAATCTGAAGTTCTGGAAAATTCTGGTTCATGTCATTATTGGACCCTGTTTAGACCTGGTTCAGACTGGTTAAGTCCTGGTTAAGCCTGGTTTAGTCCAGGTTAGACCTGGTTTAGACCTGGTTTAGTCTTTATTTAAATCCTGGTTTAGACCTGGTTTTGAGATGGTTTAAACCTGGTACTGGAAGTGGTGTAGTTTGAGAACCAATGTGTGAGTCAATGGTTGTCAGCCAGTCTCTGTGTCAGCCCTGCGACTAACTGTCTACCATCCAGGATATAATCCGCTTCAGGCCCATAGTTGCAAGGAAGATGAAGATAAATGATTGCTTATTACATTAATTCCCACTGAACTTGAGTGTTTTGTCATCCAGGGAGCTCCAGCCAGCTGTTCCCCGGGAGGCCCCTCTGTCGTCCACCCTATCCCCAAGCTCAGAGGACTCGGGGCTGGATGAGTCGTCATACCGCAGCGGTCCCCTGGAGGAACCAGAGTCAGCCGTTGAGAGGGAGATCAGACTGACCCTGGAGAGAGAGGAGAAACACCGCAGAGAGAGGGGCCTCATCGAGAAGGGGATCGCTGTCTCACGGTACCAACACAAAAACTTAGATCATACTAGTCAAGTCAAGTTTTTTTATAGCACAATTAAAACAGCTGTACAAAGTGCTGTACAAAATAGTATTAAACATATAACATTTAATAAAATATTACTATAAATGAAAAATGCATGCAGTCAAATATAATAAAACAGTGATAAGAGCCAATATGTATATACCACCTGGCCTATATGGAATGGGGAAGAAAAATGCTCAGTGGACTAGGCAGATTGGGATAGAGAGGCAGCCAGTTCCAGTTGCTTGAGCCCAACACAGAAAACCCAATATTGAACTATTTAGTTTGTCTGCATCCAGTTTAGACAGCAGAGGGGAGAATGTGAAGATAATTTTTAGGTTGCATGCCACGGTCCAGGAAAAATATGAGATATTTTACTGGAAGTTTAACATTTTACCAGAGATGTGATATAAAACATTTATAAGATCATAAAAAGCTGACTTTAGAAGTTGTTAGAAGCTGTTATTTGGTCACAGAAATAAATGAGAGTGAGGAGTAGATTTAGGAGAACCCTATGAAAAGGTAATTAGTTTAGACTGAATTTATTTACTTAACTTTGAGGTCGTTTCTGAAATCCTGCACTAAGGCCCCTCATTACCAAGTTACGCCACTGGATCGACTAGTACTACGAGACAAAACACCAATTGATATCACACCAAGGGGGGCACTGTAGCAGCGCTGTGACAGCTCTGCGACTCACTGGCTATAGTCAAGGGTGTACCCCGCCAAAGACCCATAGTTGCTGGAACAGGCTCCAGTCCCATTTGACCTTTAACAGGAAAAGCAGAAGAAGATGAATAAATATTATTCTGCCGAAATATTAATTGTATGTCTCATCTCCAGGCCGTTCTGTCTGCAGACCAGTCGCTCCCCCCCTCGGCCCCCCGCCTGTCGGACCCCCACCCTGTCTGTCTCTCCCTCTTGCTCGTCCTCCCTTCCTTCCTCTCTCTCCTCCTCTCTCCCTCAAAACTACCACGAGCTCACCGCTAGTAACGTCATCATCCTGGAGCCCGACTCTAGCCCCGCCTCCAGGTCCCGCCTCATCTCCACGGCGGCCGGCGGCCTCTCCGATTGGTCCGGCAGCTCGGCCAACGTGGTCGTTGTGGAGACCTCCAACCTCATCATACGCAGCGCTTCTGAGTTCTGCCTCAACTCTGCCCCCAGTGCCCCAGAAACACAGGTAAATCGGGCAAGAGTACGAATTTGAGGGGGTTTGACAAAGACCAGGGAACTTAAAGAACAGCTGTTTACCCAATAATATGTTTATCATATGTTCCGTACGTCCTTAACACTAAATTCCCACATTTACAGATAGGCTCTCGGATTTTGATAATCACATCAAAGTTAATAAAGAATGATGGCATTACTCAATACAGCTCAAATGGTCGCCTATGCTTCTAGCTTTGCCTGTAGCTTAAATAGTCATTAAGGGTGACGTCCGTAGGTTTCCGAAAAATAATAAAAAGCTAAAAATATATTATTGTTTTTAAAAGAAATTCTTCAAATTTACTACATGACCCTGTTCTATAATGTAAAGTAGATTGGCTGTAATCTGAAGAGGCCAGGGGAGGGACTAAAGTAAAACTCACTACTACTACTACTACTACTACTACTACTACTACTACTACTACTACTACTACTACTACTACTACCACTACTACTACTACTACCACTACTACTACTACTACTATTACTATTGGTTAAAGTGGTAACCCACACAGTCT
>JAVQKC010122824.1:0-14525 GCA_036025475.1 Philypnodon macrostomus
ACACACACAGGCTTCATGTACAGACACACAGGCTTCACATACACACACAGGCTTCATGTACACACACACAGGCTTCACATACACACACAGGCTTCATGTACAGACACACAGGCTTCACATAAACACACAGCGTACAGCTCTGTGCTCCACGTACACCAGCGAATAGTCTGGAGGAAGACCATACAGCGCCGTACATGTACAGCATTCAGTGTGAATGAGGCGTAAGGCTTTGAATGCCACAACTTAAATAAATGATTGTGTTTTATTTTGTCAGGTTTATTTATTTATAACAACTTTACAGGCCTAACAGTGCAATTAAATATATAAATAATACAAGTCAAAGTGTTATATCCACATCTTTTGTCAGATTCAAAACAATAATATGATTTGTTATTTGAAGGCTTTGAGTCTCTACAGGGGGGCGTGTCACCTTGTACTGTTTAACAGTCGAACAATACATAATTTGATTTTTATATTAATTAATTCAATGAGCTTCACCTTTAAGACTAATATATTCAAAAACCTCAAGTGGTACTGAAATCTGAAGTGGTGTATAGCCATTGAAAAAGTCTCCATCAACCAAACACATAGACATTCACAGCTGCCTTATCCGAATGCATCTATAGTGTGTAGTCTTGCTTTTTTAACACATCTTTGAGGACTTTGGCTTTTAAGATGATTATGACCTTTAACAGTTTGACATTTTAATTTGAGGGTGTTTTATCCAAGAGATAAAAAATTCTGCCAGAAATGCAAATTATTAAACCAAACCATGGGATAGAGTTCTATAGCATGTGTCATTACCATCAAATAGTTACTTCATTACATGATAAACCACACACGTTGTGCTTATTTTGTCTCTTTCATTAATTCAGTTTCTGATACTTGTATCCTTTAGGTTCTCGTAAATGACTTCTTCCTGGTTGCTTGCCTTGAAGACTTTATTGAAAACGCTCGACTCTTCATCTTTGAGACATTTTGCCGCATTCATCAGTGCATTAGCATCAGGTAAAAATTAACTTGAAAAAAGTGTTTATCAGATTTCAATAAAGACTCATCAAAAGTGTAAATGGCTTCTTGGCAATGATTGATGTTTCACAGTCATTTTCTTTTAATACTTTTAGATGTTGCTCAAGTTGTTTTTCAAGTCTAAGCAACAGTATGTGGTATAAAGTAGTATAAAGGGACTCTGAAAGCTTAAACCTCCCCTAAGGGATGTTTACTAAACTGAATTTTCCCTCTTCCTGTCACTTCCCTCAGCATGCTCGCCGACAAGCTCAACATGACGCCAGAGGAGGCAGAGAGGTGGATCGTCAACCTCATTCGAAACGCCCGACTCGATGCCAAGATCGACTCCAAACTGGTGAGAGGCTTCTGTGTATGGACAGATATCCTTTACATTGTAGCCAGTAGCCACTCACCTTTTTCAAGAGTTTAAACTGAAATATATGTAAAGATTACATTTGAAGTATGTAACAAAGTGTTTTTTTGCAAGTATTGCAAATGTCTTGGAAAAGAAAAGAAAAACATGTCACACTATACATTGTACATTCTATCAGGACTGTTATATACTTTATTATTATCCACAGGTTCTATACAGTATCAGGTATAATAACAGCCTTACATGTTAGTGTCACACAGAGTACATTTTTACTTTCTACTCCCTACATATTCAAAACCGGCTCCCTTCTTGAGTGACACGGCCATGTTTCACCTGCTTTGAGGCTTATTGTCAACTGTATGGCTATTAATTACTGCATGTCACAACTCGACACCCACGGGTCAAATCGTGTCCCTAGTAGGCTACTGTAGGCTTCAGATTTATAAGACCCCCACAGCCCATCAATAAACATTAAAATTAATAAAATATGTTTAAAGACCATAACTGAGGAATAGTTGAACAAAATAACAAAATAATTAAAAAAATACTTAAAAAAATTAAAAAACATATCTATTACCCACTAGGCCATAAACGGATTGAATATTCATTTAGGCAGCTCAGGTTTTAAATGATAGTAGTTGTTATGATTAACAATATTTTATTTAGCAGATTTTTAACAAAAGCAGTTGCTAAATAAAATTCTGTGTATAATTGAAGGTGACAATTATTTGTACTTTTTACTTTTACTACAAAAGTACATATCAGATGCTGTACTTTTGTATTTTTACTTAAGTAAAGGACATAAGCCAGTACTTTTACTTTTACCAGAGTCGTTTTTCAACGAAGTAGTGAGTACTTTGGCCACCTCTGGTGTCACTGGTGCTCAGTGTGAACCTTGATATAAACAGACGTCCTGTATCTAATCTTTAGGGCCACGTGGTGATGGGGAACAACGCCGTGTCGCCGTACCAACAGGTGATCGAGAAGACCAAGAGCTTGTCTTTCCGCAGCCAGATGTTGGCCATGAACATCGAGAAGAAACAGGCTCACAGCAACAGGAACGAGGTGAGTGAATGTGTCAGACTCCATTTATGTCTGTCATGTATGTGAAGTATGTGATCAGTTTTAATAAAAGAAATGTAATATTTTGTAGAGGCTCCTAACATGACCACCTATTGCAGTATTTTTTACTTTAATCTTTTTTCTTTTTCTGCAGACTCCAAACTGGGCAGCTCAAGACAGTGGCTTCTACTGAGATGTTGCTGTGGAGACGACAGAGGTGACCCTCGAGTTACACACTGTCATAAGCAGCTGTTAATATTTATGCAAAAGAAAAGACATTGAGCGGTATTACCATGTTGTTTCACATAACCTCTTTGGACTGTATATTTATTATTTAAAGTTAGATGCTGTTTACCCTCCAAAACTTTTGCAATGTCATAAATTAATATTAAAATGTCTCCTCAAAACAAGACAGCTAGTGTGTTTTATTTTATTTGACCACTAGATGGCACTGTTGATCTACTTTTCAATTTCACTGTGGGAAGCTTTAAGAAACTACAAAATTAGGAACTTTCTAAAAATAGATCAGATTCCAAGCAACATGGAGAATGTTCAGTGACCGAGAAGAAACCATTAATACTGTTTTAATCATTAAAATATGTGACATTCAGTGGTCATAGGCTGATCTCTTCATGCAAATTCCAGACAGAAATCATTACTGCTTTTCTTACCCCTCATCTAAAATATTGACACATTTCTGCTGTATATTCTACTTTTCCCATTAAAAATGTAACAGTGTTATTTTCACCTGGCTTGCAAAATACATTCACATAAACCTTTAACCTACGACTTTTGTCATTAAAGTATTAACAACTACATTTAACTGCCATGTACATTGACTGGCTGACTATCCTATTTCACAGTTGACACAGTTGTAACCACACCTCATTTATGGACAGCTCATTTATGCCTTCTGGTATGCGGTAAAAACACTTAAGATTAGACACATTAAGCCTCAAGGAACAAGCTGCCTTTAAACTGGTTTGGGTAAATAGTTTAAATGACCTGCCTGTATCTCACATTCAGTTACAATATTTGCTTGTTAAGCAGATGGACTAACTCAGGTGATTTAGAGGAACTTAATGTTAACAAACAAGTCTCATTATGAATCTTATGTGAGCGGTGTGAAAAGTTGAGTTGATTTGTTAATGTATGTATTGGTAGCATGCCCTGACAGTATAACTATAGTCTTATGAAACAATAGATGCAGAAGAAGGTATGCCTTTTATAAGTGAGTTTATTTCCCTTTTCACATCATGGAACTGGCTGAATCACTTTATCAGATATGCTTTAGATCTTTTATTATACTATGACTTGGGCAGGTGTGAATGTGAATGTGCTTTCTTAAAATTATGCTAATAACAGTAATAATTAAATTGATGCTAAAAATATTTGTCAAAGTTGGACATTTTGTCACTTTGGGACCACACAGATTCCCAACTTGTGTCTTGGGATCTAAAAACTACATTTGGTAAAATATATGTAAAATTAACCTCATAAATAAACTGTCTTCAGGTTGCAATGGAATTACCAGAGAGTGAAATTATCTCCCACAATCAATCTAGCTGTGAAACTTTAAAATATTTGTGACTGCATTTTTCAGGTGCCTTTAAAGTTATAAAAATAGCTCCACACGTGTTTGAGTCGCTCCTGAATAAGGGAAAGTGCCCCAGGTGCATTTTTGCCTCGGTGCTTTTACGGTGCCTCTGACTCGTCTTAAAAACCTCTTGATGTAGGTAGTAGACTTTCTGGGGCGTGTCTTTCTACAACTGTCCTGACCACACCCCCGCTCTGTGCTACTCTGTGTTTTCTTTTCCCTTCACTCTTTAGTTTTTTCCAGGAGCCTGTAACACAGACACAAATACACACTCTCAAAGACACACCACTCTGGAGCTGACGTGGGCTTATAGGTCTTGGAGAAACAGCTGGGGCCCATCTGTAGCCGCTCTGGTCCTGGCTTTACTGCTACAACAAACAGCAGCCCATTCCTGCACCATCTCACTGTGGAGACTTGAATTGGATAAACTTTCATTCAAACATGGACGTCCTGACAGCGTGGGCCGATGGTAACCCGGCTGTGGCCCGCTTGCTGTGGGTCCTAGCCTTGGTTTTGGCCACTCTCACAGTCTGGCTGTTCTTCTTCTGCTGCTATAGCTGGAACCAGAGGTCTTCGATGTCTATGGAGCAGTACCTGGCAGGTAGAAGGAACCCGGGACCCCATCACACACACACACCCCTCTACGTCTAGCTGCGTAGAGGCCCCAGATAGGCTAACCCAGCAACTGGCACACTCACATCTATTCATTTTGAGTAATTTTTACTAGAGGGAAAAAAACTACTTTCCAGCGCTGGTAATTGTAAATGGGAGCCGTTTCCTTTGCAGTGTGTCCACATTTTCCAGAAATTGCCAGCTTGCATTGGCTTCTGTGGTTGGCTGCTTTTAACACATGTGCACACAATGGTTCTTTCTTTCTCATAAGTGTAATAAAACAAGAACATTTTAGGAGCTACCTGACTGCATGCATGCTTTTTAAACCAAGAATGTTAACCCCTGCTTCACAGTACTATAGGCGGCAGACTAATGACATGGTGTAAAGATGTCATGATGCTCTGTCATGGGTTGACATGTGCAGGAACTTGTCTTGACAAGTGAAATTTGGCAGGGATTTCAAATGGCATCTTAATGTCACATAACAATTACTGATTTATTCAATGCCAAAAATGTTTTTACATATTTAGAGTATTATTTAAAAATGCAATATATGTTATATACTATTACAAAAGTAAAATTGTGACTTTCTCCACAGTGATAACTAAGGAGACCAAATCGAAGGCCCAAACACAGGTAATGTTTTCAGTATATGATGTCTTATATATACGTATAGAATAAATGTTCACGTTGCATGCTTTCCTTCTTTACTAATGAGCTGTACACTTGTAGTGCCTTCTTTTGCCTTCAGAGGTCCTCAGTCACTTTGCTTTTCAGTTTGGTCAGGGTCACTGCAGACAACTCTCAAACATCTTTTAGTGACCGTTTGAAGCCCTGTATTTGTTCTGCAGTATTGTATAAATCCAATAGATTTGAAGGGTTAATATAGCTCAAAACATGCTCATACACAATTCTAGGGGTATTTAAAGGAAAGGATGACTAACGCCTCCTCGTGTAGCAAATGGTGCATGCAGTGTTTCCAGTTCAACCCATACTGTTAGACCTGAACGTGTCCAAACTTCAGTCCAGTATGTGCCTATGAAGATCTCGTTTAGGTTTGTTATGTATGTAATAATAGTGTAACATTAGCTCAGAGCAGCTGCAGATTCGTCACTCCAGTCCTTTATTAAATTGACTCTGTATATTCTGTACACTGCTGTGAGCTGTAGATGCAGAGAATCACTGTGCAGTTTATTATAAGCTCTTTGTCTGAGTAGCACCAACAGGCTGTAAATGCATCAGCAAAATAATAAAGCTTAATATTTTTCAAGAATTTAAAAGGGCCAGCATATAGGGTGGCCACCTCTAGCAGAGGGCGGTTTGATTTGGTGCAATGTTTTCATTATTGCAGTGATTAGTGACCATTGTCCATTGACCAGCAAGTGGACACATTAATAACACATTAATCACATCATATTTAAACTATACAGATAAAATGTATAAGTAATAATGTAATGTTTAAGTTATAAAAAAGAAAGAAAGTACAAAGGCGTATACAACATTATACACTGTACATTTCCATCATGCCTGGGGCCTACTTGTGACACAAAGGTCACCCTGAAGCTGTTAACTCTGGATCATATGTGAATGATTTCATTATGATTTCATGCCGTTTTCAACACGGTCAAAGACACGTCTGTTCCCTTCACAATGCAAATGTCGTAGTGTGACTGGACATTAAACCCAATGAAAAATGTAGCATGGCTGAAATATTTCAAATACATTGCAACATACTGTACAAGCTTGATCACTAGTACAATCAAAGCTATTTGTTCACGGCTATTCTAGTACAATTTAAAATGTGATGTTTGATAATTGTTCAACCAGAAGAGGCCCATTTGTTTACCTGACAACACCAATCACACTCAGTGATCACTGAATAACTGAAGCTTTGTCCAGAGCAGTGAGTTTGTGCACGGTGAAAGCGGCCTAATTGGACCACAGTTTTAGGTTTACTCAAGCCACCTCATATTCTTTACTTAGTTATCCTGACAATGGTAGTTTTGTACTTTAAAGATGGATAATTCATTTTGCCCATTTTGATGACGAATATGCAGGTGTATTTTTTTACTGTAAGTGTCGAGCTTTCTGAATTGTACTTTACAGCTCACACCATCTTTCTTTTACAGAGGAAGAAAAAAGCCAAAGAGAAAGTGGCTTCTAGTGTTCATACTGAGGAAGTAGTTGTGAAGGAGGCAGTGGCCCTTGGACAGGAAACAGTGAGGAAAAGGAAGAAGAAATCACATAAAACTACTGTGGAAAGTGTGAGTGCACAAAAGGTGAGTAACACTTCCCAAAGAACCACACTAAAGGCCTGTTTTCTGGCATTTTACATGTATCCATTGTGCCTCTGACGCCATGTTTACACCAGCTTAAAAATGACCACGATTGTTTTATATTGTTGTGAACTGCTCAAAAAACATGAATCACTGTAACCTTTTTATCTCAACGACTTCTTTTTGCCGAGAGTTGATGTTGTTACTGTAGTCAGAATGTCCAAGTTGGAGGCCATGGAGGTTATGTTGACTGTTATTTGTTTTGTTTGTCTTAAGATGACTGGACTAACTGACTAGTATGCATTGTGCACCAGTTAGCTCAGTAAAGGTGTGCACTCATTCATTCAGCTGGGTCATGTACTGGCGCACTAGCTCAGCAGCATTTCAGTTTAAACTCAGTGTAGGTCACTTATGGGGCATTTTAGCGTTAGGTTAATCGCTTCATTATGGGGTCATACAACAAAAATATATATTTCATTTTGTATATGCCTAGGTTGCAGCACCACAAGCAAAGGAAATTGGTACAGATTTGAACCCAATCCACTTTATTCAGTGAAATGTCTCCTCCAAACCCCTTTTGAATAAACCTGAGTTCAATGCTTAATGTATCCGCAAATGTGGGATTCATTTTCATTCTTGGCAATGTCATGTAAATTATAATAATATAATTTATATATGATTTGTTTTCAATTTAATAATATGAGTACTGCGGTAATTATACATTGAAATTCATATTTTGTAAAAAATAATGCATCAGTGTTTATTACTACCTTTTACATACACACACCGTGTATCATGTATTGTCTTATGAGATGAAAGCAGTAGTTGTTGATGTATTTACACTTACAGTGATGGGGCCCACCAGTGGCGCAGTAGGTTCTCCCCGTGACCAGAGGATATTCGGTTCGAATCCCCGCCCGAGCATATACAATCGTTGTGTCCCTGGGCAAGATACATAACCCACATTGCCTATGAATGAATAGTTGTGTGATTTGTGTCAGTGTTGTTGTAGCTTACCACCACCGAGGAGTGAATGAATAATGTAATTGTAAAAGTGTCTTTGAGTCCTGAGAAAGGTGCTATATTAAAAAAAACTGATGTACTAAAATGACACCAATCTTTGCTGCAGCAGACTCAATGTGTCCCATGTTGTAGTCGTTAATCAAACAGTCCATCTGTTTCCTTGGCCACAGAGCTGCTGATCTCAGCAGAAATATCACATGTAACAACACCCACAAAGTCTGAACTTCAAGACCTATGAGGATTTATGATCAGGTCTTTATTATCGCTTTAAATCAGAAATGTTATCTATTAGTATCGCGATAGTTGATACATCTTCAATTAGCAAAACCACATTGGGTGTACTAATCTGACCTGAGATCGGCTTTCACATGCGCAGCGTGCACATCTCCTCTTCTTCCCTCCATCCTGTAGCGCGCTGCCACAGTCTCCCTCCCCGGGAACATGCGAGCTGCAGCGGGCTGAGGGACCGCTCTCTTCGGCCACTTTGAATCAAAAACCCGTATTAGGCAGGCGCGGGGATCTCTCTGTAGCCCGAGAGGCCAGTATTCCTCCAAATTTAAAGGGCTAAAACAGTTAAGCTACGGTTTAGCTTGAAGAAGTCGGATTTATCGCGATTGTTTACCCGAGACTTCCCCAATACATCATGGATATTTTGAGCGTGAGTAAACAGAAGAGTATTTATTGCATTGCTGTTGTTATCCGATATGTGCAGTCAGAAATGTAGAGACAAATTGACGTTTCATTGGTTGAGGGAGGATGCATCTTTGAACGGGTCTAGCAGGTGCACGGTCAGGTGAATTACACGAGCAGGTGTGGCCATGCAGCAGAGCAAGGACACGCTCAGTTAGGGTCAAGTTTACTCCGCTGTCCACAGCTGTGAATGACAGATGTGCCCAAAGCTGAGCAGCTAAATGAGCAGGCTATTGCTCTAAAAAAAGGTCTGTAAATCTGACTGCTCAATGATGTCCAACTGGGTTTGACCTTTCCTATACCAGCACACAGACCAGGGCAATATGTATAATCTATGCAAAATGCTTCTAACATTAGCTCACCTGCAAGAACACACAGTAACATTACAGAAATGTTACATGAATTATAGAAGAGCAGATTCTACCCAGACCTATAGGCTACATTAACTGTGCAAGTCTATTTGTACAACTTGCACACTTTGTTTCATGCAGGAGTTTTCCAGGAGCATGCTCAATAGTCCTCACAGTTGCTCGGCAACTTTAGATGTGTTTAGTCAGTTTGGGCCAGAGTCATACAAACAAAAGGCTCTCTGAATGCTCAAAAATGTGTAGTATTTTTTCTCCAAAATTGAATTAATTCGTTTTCCTGGAGGGAGTAACTACAAACAACACAACAGTATTTTTATAATGCTTACTGTTTGCCTTCGTGACATCTCTCGTTCCTTGAAATTGGTCTGTAATACCCTTGCTCTGACAGCAATTACCCAAATCTAGCACTTTGTTGGAATGGAAAAGTCACTGTTATTTTCAATTAAAACCTATTTGTATAGAGGAATAAGTAGTTACGAATAATAGTTAAAGAATATCTCTATGTGGTTTCTAATTGTGAATGTGAGCAGCCGTGTGCCTTTGTATAATTAAAATCAACAACACATGGTCTTTGAGATGAACAGATCTTGATGGAAGCAGAAGAAAGTCCTCTCTCTTTGTATGTGTTGTATATATGATAGTGTACTGTGGCCTGAGGTCCTACCCTCTGCTGCATTCAGGGGCTATTTTAAAGCTTCTGAATATTTTACATGACTCCCTCGTATAGTGCTAATGTTTGGAGCATCCGGTGCTGCAGACTCAGATACCAGATTCATTCCTCTTATGTAACCAAGATGGTTACCATGAGAGAGCTTTAGGAAATCGATATTGTATCTTATCTTATACATTGTTGCTTTTATTTTATGGGAATCTTTTGCATCTACATCTTAACACTGTCCTCAAAGTGTTTGTCACATCACAGCCTCAACAGACCTGCAGACATCAATGATAAAGCATTTAGTTTGGTCTAATACAGTGTGTGTGCTGCAGACTGGAGCAGACAGTACAGAACTCAGAGGAGAGTGTCAGTGACTCAGCACAAGCAGCTTAGCCTCATGACGTAGTACAGTTATTAACATCATCTTCTGAAGCCTTATCTCAATGAGTCAGCATTATAATAGTGTAACTATGAGACAAATTATCTTTGTGATAACGAAACACAATAATCAAACCTTTATAACAAGAACATTGTAGCATGAACATACTTTGATTATAAGATAATGGTGACAATAGGTATTGACTGTTGTGAAGAGATATTAGTTCAGTTAGAGGAGCTCATGTCATCAGTCAGTCAAAACTTTTCATACATGAAGCGACTCAAGGTGCATAAAAGGGAATAAAAGTCTAATGTTTTGTTCAGCTGTCCTGAAGGTAAAAGGATGGTGGCAAGTGTGACAAAAACATTGGTATTTATAATGAAAGCTTTATTTTCCCTCTGTCTGTGCAGGCGATGGATGAAATGAAGGAGCCGTCACGGAGGAGGCCTCTGGTCAGAGCAGCGTCAGAGGAGAGCACCTCCGAGCTCAGCTCCATCAGCTCACTCCCGTCGCTCGGAGACACACTGCCCTGGAACCTGCAGAAACATCACCGGATCAAACGATCAAAGTCTGCTTCAGGAGATGTACTGGACCCAGCCGAGAGGGCCGTCATCCGCATTGCAGGTGAGAAGGCATAGTAATGCTTACATGGTAACGGGGAAGTACTGAAGAAAAGAACTGACTTTCAACAAATCCCCCAAATTTTGTAAGACTGGATAAAGGCCTGTTATCAGCAACTACTCCAAATATTCTCACTATAAACAATAATACAATAACACAGTTCATTAGACATGTAGCATCAGTGATGTGGTGATGTGTCTCTAGGGCAGCAGACATTCAGCTTGGCCAGACTAACACTTATTCTGTACAAAGATGTTAATCTGGTCTCTCGTCAATTGCATTCAATTTCAAGGGCAGAGTTTACTGATGTGTAGTAAACTGATCAGAAATGCCAGATATGACACTAAAAAGCCCCACACAGCCCGTTGTTAACAAGGAAGTCACGTTAGCAAAGTTTTAAATGACACAGCCAACAAAACACACACCTGCGGTTTGCAAACAGCTTGTGATTGGTTCGTCCGTAAAATCGCAGATAAATGATTCGCTATGAACAAGAGACCAGGCCCACTTTTGAGAAAAAGTAGGCGGGCCTGGTCTACCAGGCTAAAATAAAGGAACTTATTTTCTTATTTCCTCTATCACACAGTACTAAACTGGTACCATACAGGAAGAACATGTCTATAATGGAATATAGTATAGTTTGTTAGTATTATTGAAAACATTGTGTCCTGTCTTCGCCATTTAGGGCATATTTATAAATGTATGTATGCATGTATGTATGTATGCATGTATGTATGTATGTACAGTATGTTTGTATGTATGTGTGAATGCATGTATGTATGTATGTATGTATGTATGTATGTCTGTATGTCTGTATGTATGTATGTATGGAATATCTTGCCATATGCTACCTCAAGCAACAGGCTTATATGAACAATTAATTACTTTTTGGTGTAGATTAAATTCATTTGTGTGAATTTTTCAAATCTACATATATTTACTAGACGCTATCATCTCTAACACGTACAATCATTGAACTAAGCAGCTGGTGTTTAGAAGGTAAAGGCTTAGGAACTGTTGAAAAGGATCAATAGATAGACCTTCACTAAATGAAAAACAGGACTTTTGTTATATTGCAGATGCAGCAACACATTTATAAGCACTATGGAGAAAACAAGCCAAATCTATTATTAGTGGAAGGAATAGCAAAAGAGCAGTCTGTGGTGAGAAATGGCGTGATCTAATTTTCTACAAGATAGGTTAAGGTGTGTCTGGGCCAGAAATCCATAAAAACATATAAAATACTTAGCAATATTGTATGGAGCTACATATACAGTATAATCGAGAGTTCTTTGAGTTTGAGTGCATTTTTCAGCCAAGTTGTGTATTTACACACTTCAAATTGTATGCATGCTCTTGGAAGAACTGCTGTCTTGCATTTTGAGTTCACAGTGTTTGGTGGAAGTGAATGTAAACTGAAAAAAAGCTGCACTTGAATAAAGAGGACTGTTTCACTGGTAGAAATTGTTCTCCAGTAATACATAGTGCTGTATTATAAAGGCACTTGATGACAGGGTGATACGGGGTTAGTGTGCATTACACAATTGCAGAGGTGGGTAGTACTCAGTAACATTTACTCAGTAACATTTACTCAGTTACATTTACCTGAGTAACATTTACTCAGTTACATTTACCTGAGTAACATTTACTCAGTTACATTTACTCAGTTACATTTACCTGAGTAACATTTACTCAGTTACATTTACTCAGTTACATTTACCTGAGTAACTTTTGAAAATATATTGTACTCCATAGGGTAGCTTTGCTGCACAATACTTTTTACTTTTACTTGAGTAATAAAATGTTGAAGTAACTGTACTCTTACTTGAGTAAACTCTTGGAAATCTTGGAGTACTTTTACCACCTCTGTGTGTCATGTAAGAACAACTTTATGTGAAAAATGTGATGATGTGGAAATTATGTTCATTGTGCCTTCATTTTTGAAAATATCAAAATCTGTTTATTATCTATTTTTTGCCTGACTACCACAAAATGAAGCAAATAATCTGACAGTTACTTAGTACTTGAGTAGTTTTTTTCACCAGCATTTTTCTACTCTTACTCCAGTAATTATGTGAATGAGTACTTTTTACTTGTACTTGAGTAACTTTATTTTGAAGTAATGGCACTTTTACTTGAGTCAAATTATTGATGAAGCATGTGCTGATGCCATATGCAATCCACACAATTCTGTGTATTTTTAAGTTTTCAAACCGGCAGTGAGTTAAGTATGATTCAGGAGACAGCAACCCCTACTGCATTGAGCTAAATTGGGCCCCTGTACTTTGCCTGTCTTAGCAGATGGATTGTCATAAGGCTGGTGAGTTCACAAAGTCTAAAAATCCATCTTGTCCCGCTGAGGTCAATCTGTTTACATTCGACCCATGGTGGTTTGGAAATATATGTGATAGTATTTTCAGTTTTCTGGTCTCTAGTTTATCAATGAAGCATGTTGCAATGTTTCTGATGTAAACAAAATGCCCCTGGGCCATGCAGATGGTTACCCTAATCACCTTTTAGGTATTCCTTCAAAATCCTTGTGGAGGCCAGGCCCGGTTCTAGCCCACTGTAATTGGGTGGGCAGACTGAAAATGTAGGTGTAAGTATAAAAGTAGAGCAGGGGTTACATTTTCCAATTTTGAACAATGCCGATGTTATTTCCTATATCCAGGTGCATTTTAGATGATTTAGAATTTCCCACAGGCTCCAGGTAAGAGTAAAAATATATGTTCCTTTGCTCTCCAAAATACAGTTTATAACATTACTGCATTTTAAACACAGGTTGCTTGAATAATAAGGTGTTAGACTTATTTACTATAGAGCAATTAAAACACATTTTGTTTGTTGTTCTAATAATGTACAGAGTTTGTATACATTGTTTAATAAAAAATGTTTTTTGTTAATTGTTACATTACTGCACTGTGGAGAAAACTGGAGAAAACTGAGCATAAATCAGGGCTAAACCAGGTAGAAACAATTAAGAACTAAAGCAGGTCTAATCTCAGTCAAAACATGGACTAAATAAATACAAAAAACATGTTTAAACCAAGACACAACCAGATCTAAATTAAGAATAAATCAAGACTGATCCAGATGAAGTTTAACCGGTGCTTTACTCCTGAGTATCACTACAAACAACTACTGTCTGACAACCACTGTCCTGTAGGTGTAAAGCACAGAGCTGATACTTCTCATGCATTCATTCACCAAGTCAGTACACCAAGGACAGACAAGCCACACCAAGACCTGCCCCTCTCCTCCACCATGAAGTGTTCACCTCCGTGGACACGCACCCAATGAGAATGTACCTGTCACTCCAGGGCGTCTCGCCGTCCACCGGGGCAGGCTGCATTTCGACTTCCTCAGGGTATTGAAGCGCAGTACCCCGGGCTACGAATAGATGTCTGTAATACGCATCGCATTAGTGTTCAAGTGCTTCAAGCTATCATAATAGCCTCTCTAGCTCTGGGACAGTACAAATGCTGTGATGTTATTAGTTAGGCTATATATTTTTGTTTTACTTCATAATAGCCAGATTCAGTTTAAACCTCCCTCATCTCAGACTGGAATTCTACCATTCTAAAGAAAATGTCCACTGAGTAAGCAGAACAGATTCATGTGAGAGGACATTTACCACAGCAGCGGTCATCACTAAGGACCCTACTCATCCAGCACAAGAACTGTTCCGTCCGCTACCCTCTGGTAGACGATACAGGAGCCTGCCAGCATGTACTAAAAGACTCAGAGACAGACTACTGAACTCTCAATAATGCTCCCAATAATACTGCACTAAATCACTTTACGTAATATGTTTACTGCTGCTGCTGCACTATTTGAATGTATCATGTATGTGCAATA
>JAVQKC010122839.1:0-22785 GCA_036025475.1 Philypnodon macrostomus
CACATCGAGAGGAGTCAGCTGAGGTGGCTCGGGCATCTGTTTCGGATGCCCCCTGGACGCCTCCCCCGGGAGGTGTTTCAGGCAGGTCCCACCGGAAGGAGGCCCCGGGGAAGAACCAGGACACGCTGGAGGGACCATGTCTCTCGGCTGGACTGGGAACGCCTCGGGATTGCTCTGGAAGAGCTGGAGGAAGTGTCTGGGGAGAGGCAAGTCTGGGCGTCCCTGCTTAGACTGCTGCCCCCGCGACCTGGCCTCGGATAAAACATGTATGTGAACACCCCAGTAGATCATCATTTTTCATTAAAAACACGTACAGGCAACAATGTATTACACAATTATTCTAATGCCATGCGACTATTGTTTTCTATTGGCTATAAAGAGACAACAGCTGGCATGATCAGCGTTCAGTTGGGTGTTAGTTGTCCCAGATGCCCGTGAACAGTCCATGGAACTTAGGACCAGTGTGACAGATTGTCCGAATGTGACCTGCTCAATAATCATGAGCAGTCTGCCAATAAGTGTGACACTACAACCAGCCAGCCATAGCTATCGACATATATCATGATGACTTACTGTGGCATCTGCAAAGTATTATAATAGATGAATGTTGTAATGGTGTAAGCAGCACTTCACTCTCAAAACTGTTAAAGGTGTAGTCTGGTTCAAAATAATAATAAAAAAGGCTTCAAATTGACATCTGACCCTTGAATCTGTAGAGGCCAGGGGAGGGACTAAAGTAAAACTCAACCACTATTGGTCAAAGTGGTAACCCACAAAGTCTGATCTGATGTTGCTGTAGAGGCCAGGGGGAGGAACTAAAGTAAAATTCAACCACTATTGGTCAAAGTGGTAACCCACAAAGTCTGATCTGATGTTGCTGTAGAGGCCAGGGGCGGGACTAAAGTAAAACTCAACCACTATTGGTCAAAGTGGTAACCCACGAAGTCTGATCTGATGTTGCTGTAGAGGCCAGGGGAGGGACTAAAGTAAAACTCAACCACTATTGGTCAAATTGGTAACCCACAAGGTCTGATCTGATGTTGCTGTAGAGGCCAGGGGAGGGACTAAAGTAATTATGACAGATTACCATCTTCACATAGAGCTGCGAATCTTACGGACTACACCTTTGAGTGACTGCTTGTAATTTCTGACTTGCTAAAACCTGTAAAACTTTCCTTCTCCAACGTTCATTGTAATCCCCAGCTGGTGTAGCTTCAGGTTGTTGCGAGTTCATCCTAATATACATGCCAATAATGTCATCATCAGATAATCAGAAGAGTCTGTGGGTGTCTTTTGGGACAGCTTCTGAAGCTCATGTCCAGACACATAACGCTCCGGATGTGGATTTGTTCATACAGCGTTGTAATGGGTATAAGGCCGTGACAGGTTTATTCCAATAAACACCCACCTTTGTAATTCCTAGTACACTCCCCAGGCTTTTATTCTTCATGAAACACACCATTTCATACGTTTCAGATGCACGGCACATGTACACACACCCTCTTATCTCTGTTTTACATACATCCTACATCACACTCTCTCTCTTAAAACTCTTTATACCACTGTAGTAAATGAGTGACACCTCAAATGAATGGAGACATAACTACTAGTCCCTAACCCATGCATACCACACTTACAATAAGCTCACTCTTTTTGGCTGGTTGAGGACTGTGGAAAAACTATACTTACAAAAAGTTCCAGTAAAATGGAGCATTCATGATGGAGCTGCTCGGCTATAGCAGCGGCCCGGGCCACTGTGGTCATTCCTCTGGTGCGCGTGGGTGACATCGGACCTCAGCTTCAGCAGGACAGATACAAGTGAAAAGCCTCCGAGTCTATGGCAGTGAACACCTCTGTCATCTCTCACAGAGAGTCTCCGTCAGGGTTCACTGCTTCTGCTCTTTCACTTCTCTGGAACTGTGTAGGATTACTTATGTTTTAGTAACGCCTGCTTCCAGGTTTGTTCAGGCTGCTCTGCTTACTGTGAGCGTGTCTGTGTTACACGTTTGGTGGCCAATTCTCCGCCCTTTTCCTCTGGGAACCTGATGCCGTGCGGGAAGAATTCAGTGGGACCAGCCATGGGGCAGAGGGAGGAGCTCATCACCTTATGCATGAGGAGCTTATCTGGTTTACTGGAAGTAGATTGCTTAGCTTATTGTAATGGTTTGATTACTTCTTAAATAGAAACACACACATGGCAGTAATGGTAGTTCCTATTTAGTCTGTATTGCCAGGAAGTCCTGTCAGTGGGCACACAGGCTTAAGCAGAGAGACCAGGGCAGAATATGCAGCTGCTGCCTGGATCTATTGGGCCTCGTGCACCTGTGGTGGACTGTTGACAACCTCCTATGACAAAAACACAAAAAACACACACAAAAAGACCATTTCCAGCATACTGATCCAGCCTGTAGACTATAATAGGCTTCTGTAAAAGAAAATACTTATGGTTGCAATACTTCCCCAATACTCTAGATGTCAGTCTAGGCAGAGACTAAGTAAACAACACAAGGCAGCTTGCAGGTACTTAACAAAATAGCAGCTTTCGTTTGAAGAATTTACT
Source organism: Philypnodon macrostomus (assembly GCA_036025475.1). NCBI lineage: Eukaryota > Metazoa > Chordata > Actinopteri > Gobiiformes > Eleotridae > Philypnodon > Philypnodon macrostomus. The sequence goes on from JAVQKC010122839.1 coordinate 2,561, forward strand.
ATTTCTTACATTTGATAAAGTCCTTCGTGCTTACGCAAGAAATGGACAGCCTTTCACTAGAAATCTGCCACATTATCACATCTTTGTTGTGTCATTGAAAACTGTGAGGTAGGGGTAGTTGTAAAGCGCTAACTACTAGCTAACTAGCTTAGCTTTCCTTTGGGCAACATGAACGCTTTGGTCGGCTATGGTGTGTCCTCCGATTCAGAAGACAGCGATAGAGATGCATCGGATGAACACAGTTTAATAAAGTAAGATATATCTGAACGGACACGTATATTGTTAGTTATGTATGTTTTTTTATATAAATGTCTTTCTCCCCAGGAGCTCTGATCAGGAGGCGTGTCAAGAACCCGTCAAAAAGAGCCGAAACTTCCGGTTGGAAACTGAATCCGCCTCCAGCGATTCAGAACCAGAGGAAGATGGTCAATCAGCTGCACAAGTTCATGTTGATGCCCCACAGACTCGTTTTCTCAGCTCAGTCATGTCTCCCAAGCCCCCTAAACTGCCCCCTCCTTCTCTATTGACCTGCTCTGACTCCGGGGTGTTTTCCAACCCCTTTAAGGCTCAGGCGGACCAGAAGCTGTGTGCTTTACAGAAACACGTCCCCCTCACTGACCAGGCCAAACCATCTCACATCGGAGGGCGGCGGGTCTGTGTGTCCTACAGGAAGGATGGGAGATGCAGGTTTGGGATTAAATGCAAGTTCGCTCATGATAGTGACCTGCAGACCCCACTGCCGCCCTCCGACTGCCACCCCACAGAAACCGCTGCGCGTCATGCGGGTGGCTCACAAAGCGTCCAGCCTGGCTCTGAAGAGGAGCAGCCGGAGGAGCAGAGTGTGAAAAAGAGAAGAGTTGGACTTAGTAACACTTTAGTTCCTCCAAAACGTGCAATGAAGCAGTACGTAAAACAGAGACGAAGGGACTTCAATGTTTTGTAGTCTTCATTAAAATCACATTTATTTGTGGTGTTAAGACGTTTATTTACATTATACAAATTTAACATTTCTGTGTCAAGTCTACCACACTGTTGTGACAATTGCAGCTCTAGTATATTCAATTTTGTGACATTACATGACTCTGTTAATGAGGTTATACACTATTACAGACTTGTTTTGTCTCTAAGAGCAGCACAAATTGTATTTATAGTTTTTTTTTGGTGTTATGTTAACTTCATTTAGTAAAGTCTAATGCACTCATGTCATCACTTGTGTCCACGTGAGTTCTTTTTCACACGTCGACCGCTGAATAGGCACAGTGCCACATAAAAGACTGTTAGGTCTTGCTATGAACTGGGTCATTATATTGCATTGTTAAATATTGGACGTACGCATACAATAAAATACTTATGTACAAAGGCAACCACTTACACATACATCGTTTCCCTGATACAGATATTCTAACAGCTACCAAAGGTGTCTAAAGAATGAACATTACATTTTATATTGGTGCCTCTACAATTAGCTTAAACAGTGAAGTACAGTGTGTTAAGTCACTAATCAAATAATTAGCTTCTATTTTGTGTTTGTGAGCACCATCCTGGTTTCACGTCAGAGCTCGTCCCTTGGTGTTCCCACACTACAGAGTCCTCACCTGCCCCCGTCTGCTGAAGGGAACTGCTGCTGGGAGAGGACGAAGACAGCGCTGGATTGTCAAGAATAAAGCCTTCTCCGTTTGAGGAGGCAGGGACCTGTGTGGAAGACACAAGAGCAGGGCTGGAGGTCTGCAGATGAAGCTGGCTCACAGGCTGAAACGTCATCTGGAGGATCTGTGGTTGTCCGGCGCTCTGCTGCTGAGAGGAGTAGGACTGAAGAGCCTGTAGCTGCGGTTGTTGCTGTGTCACCACTGGGCCGTGATGCAGAGTGAGCTGTTGGATGTGGCTGTCCTGAGGGGGCTGAGGCGCCTGCACAAACTGGACAGGCATCTGCAGCTGGAGGTGAGTCTGTTGGTCAGCAGGTGAAGGGGGGTCAATGGGCGACAGTGCAATAGTTACAGGTACCTGCATGGTATGAAGGCTCTGGTCCTGACCCAGCAACACAACCTGGTGGCTCATTTGTTGGGACGCTTGTGCCACTGGACTCTCCTGATCATCAGACACTCTTTGACCCACCACCACACTTGTGATCTCTGTTTGTACAGGGTTTCCTTGCAGATCCAGCAAAGAGGCAGGGGTTGTGATAAGTGCTCCGGCATTGGCTGCGAGGGCCTCAGCTATAAGAACCTCTGGGTGACTCTTGGCCTTATGGGCCACAACGCAATCCTTCTTCTCAAACCTTTTGCCACAAATGGAGCAAGAAAATTGATAAAAAGCATCTGCGTCATGCTTTTTCATGTGCCAGTTTAGTGATGCCTTCTGGCGGCAGGTGAAGCCGCAAATTTCACACCTGAAAATATTGAAAAACACACATTTAAAAAGCAGTCACTAAATAAACAAAGTCACTGGTAAAAACACTCACTGGAGAGGTTTCTCTCCCGTGTGGATCATACGGTGCACAGCGAGGTTGTGGGAGCTCTTAAAGGCACGAGCACAGAACTCACAGATGTAGTCCCTCTGGTCTAAAACAAGACAGCATTCATATCAAAGCTTTATAGTTTTATAATTATAGTATTATATACGTACCTGTGTGATGCTTAGCATGGCGCAGAAGCTGCTTTTGCAGTCTGAAGAGCCTCCCACACGAAGGGTGAGGACAAACATATTTCTTCTTTAGCAAGTGCTGGTATTTGATATGGTGCTGGATTAAGAACAGAACAGATTAGATGCTTTGCCGCTCCACATCCACATTTTATGAGACAGTGAGACAGACCTGTAAGTAACGTGGATGAGCTAAGACTGTGCCACAGCCCTCCATCTCGCAGCGTACATACTGAACTGGAGGCTTCTTCCTAAGGATACAGTGCAAGTAAAATTAGTAAAATATCAAAACTGATCAGATTGAAACCCATCTTTAATGGTACCTCCTCTTTGGCAGCCGTGGGGTTTTATCATCTTTTTTCCGCCTTCCTCTCCTAGAATCACAGACAGTAAGTGTAAAAGACACAGTGGCCAGTTTAACTCACTGTGGAGGCGCGCTTACTTCCTGGGTCCTCCGGTCTCTTCCACTAGTTTCTCTTCGACTTTGACTTCCTCGTCCACACTCTCCAAGCCGTCTAGTCCCTCAGTTTTTATTTCTGAAACTTCTTTCTCCTTTTTAGGACCTTTGTCTTTATCCCTCGGTCTTGGAGGAGCTCTGCGCTTTGTTTTAGGACCTTCCCTGAAAACGTTTGAAAACAAAAGAGAAGTTCATAAAAACAAACTCTGACGAACAAACGACCAATGAACACAAACCTTTCAGCTTTTGGGTCATAGCTCTGGTCGTTTAAGTCATCCCTAAAAGGAACATCTTCATCACTGCTCACACCTTCTCCCTCGTCTGCACTACTGAAGAACAATTGCAACATTATTATTTGTGATATTTTCGTCTAGTGACTTTAGTAAGTTACCTTTGAGGATGAGGGTGGAAGTTGAGATCCGTCAGATCATCCTGAAACTGAGGGTCGTCTTCATCGAGCACAGGTTCATCTATATTATCACTTTCATCTTCCTTCTTCCTACTGAGAAAGATTACGATTATATAGTATAATAACAATTCAAGAAACAAAAATATAACTTCATAAACAATAACTAACACTTACATTTCAAACTCCTTATGTTTCATGTCTCCATCCACTGTTGAAAATCGTTTGTCTTTGATTAACTTTGATGATAATATGTCTAAATGTACATGAACTTTAGTAGCATACACTGATATCATATATTTTACATGTCAAAACTTTAAGATGTGGTTGTTATTTTTATTACTTACCAACCAGACTTTCAGTTGTGGGTTCAGCCTTACATACTAGCTTGGCAGGACCCCGAGAGGTCCGGCCTGAAATAGTCTTGGCACGGCTCTGTGTTGAAGGACGTCTAGAAGTAAGAGCTGGAAGGATTGAGCAGAAATGTCAACACGCTTCATTTGCTCACTATTATTTATACTCTGACTGTATTTACAGTGCATGTGATTGTGATTACCTTGCGCATCCTCAGCAGTTCCCGGTTCTTCTTGTGAGCTGCAGGAGACATAAACGTAAACTATTCTTATCCAAGACAATCAAAATGACTGGATAAACCTGAGCCTGAGGTAACCACACTATTCCTGTCAAAGTGACAGGTAAGTTTACTCCTCCCACCCGGAGTAAACACAGGGACGACCTCCTCTCGAGGCGCGTTTCTTGACAGGGCATTTAACGACTGCATACGATACACTGTTCGGATGTGTAAGACCTTTTTTGATTAACAGCTACTTACGTTGTTTGTGGCAAGTCACTCGTGAGCCCTGCGCCAGTATCTGGTGAACCCACACATTCAGACAGTTTCTTTCGCTTGCCATTTGAAACTTTGCGCCGTTTGATTGCAGCAGGGTCTGGGCTTGACTCTGCCTCATCTTCATCCTCACTTTTTGTTGCGTCCTTTAGCCATGCCGGTACAGTCCTCGTTGACCGGTCACGCAGCACCCGTCCCGAGCTCTGTGGGCTCAATGCAGCTCCATTTACATCCGTCGATGGAGCAGAGAAGCCGGCCCTCGGGCGCCCTGCACCACGCTCTCGAAGCCCCCTGCGCGGCGTCGCGCCCTTACCAGGGGCCGAGGTCTGCTCTGTGGCCTTGTCCTCCGTCGCGTCTTCGCATGTATTTACATCTCCTGTTCGCTCACTGACTGCTTCCATCACAGTCCACACAGCTCAGCTCCGCTCACAATTCACAAAAGTCCAGCGGGTTTACTCTCACTTTGAGAAGCTGTTCGCATTTGTTTTCAGGAGGTTTTGATCGCACGAGGCCTCTATCCAACAGTGCGACATTTTCTGTCAAAGCACGGTTTGTCGCTAATTATAAAAACAAATTTATTAACTTAAAAATGAAAACTTTGCTTAATTATCTATTCAGCGATAAACCAATATAGCTTTAAAGAAGCAGAGCCTACCTTGCGTTCTTAAAGCTATAGTAAACCTACTTATTCGCCCGGGCCTGTGGCGCAGCCATTTTGTGCGCTTTGTTACGTCTCCTTTAAGCCAAATATAAACTGAGGTTATAAGTAGGAGTAGCGAAGCATGCTAGCAGCTCTATAAACAACCTGGATTGAACCTCTCCGTTCATGGCAAGTGCTAACTGCCGCGCCGCTTTGTTTATACATCCGCTGGAGGCGTGCAAAACAAACGCACCCCCAAACGTCTTTAGAGAACTATGGGAAATGTAGTACTTTGATAAACGCAAAGCGGTCTTGTTTTTCCATGGAATATTTTAACAGGACTGACCATGTCTGCAATATTTATATACTTAAAATAGTCAATTTGATGATAATTTCGATTTCGTTACTTTCTTAACATATTGATTGATATTTACTCTTAATAAATCAAAAGTAAATACAAATAAAAAGGAGAATGTTATATAAATATGAATTCTACACCTGGATGTGAAATAAGGACTTTATAATACCTAGCATATGCGCACAAGGCTAATTGAGAGTTTGGGGCCAGTCTTCCACCAGAGGGCGATATTGTCCTTTTACCTGTTTCCAATCAACCACATTCTCCTGCTTTCCATCGATACTGAAGGTGTGCCGTTTGAGGGCAAAGTGTGGCACAATAGTATAGATAATAACATTCAAGAAAAACTCTCCCAGGTTCATTAGTCATCAATAAGCTGACCAAACCGTTCAACAAAGGCTTAACTCAAGAATGTTCCCAGTTTAGCCTGAAATACTGTATAATCTGAAGTGGAATACCTTATAAAACGATTATAATGCCTACTATTTACTGCATGGTTGTTCTTTATTTGTGCATGTATTTTCTTGTATCTCTTCTTGTGACACATTGCTCACAATAACTAATATATCTGGGTTTCCATTCACAGAGGTCAGAGCCGAAGTCCTCTGCACATCAACCATTTGAAGTATATTTTTCTATCTTCGTCCTTTTGAAGTTAGTTACGACATCAAAGAGTCAAACAAAGACAAGAGGCAAATCTGCTGAAAAGGCTTTATTTTCTAGTGTATTACTATAAATATAATAATGCCAAACAAGTGTTTTTATAGAAAACCATTTGCATAAGTCTTGTATAAGGCATGGCAAAGGGCATAGTTTGGCATATTAAGGCACATACTATGAAGGTACCAGCATACTGCTTCTGGCTCCACACCCAAACATGAGTTCATGCTGCACCTGCAACGAGTGTAAGTCAAGCGTTTTGAGCGGGACACAAACTAGTCTATGTCTTTCATACAGACACATTACCTTAACAGTAAATTCAATTAAAAGCCAAAAAGCAACTATTAAAGCTCTAAGGGTCGAGTTTTGTTAGTATGTGTCAAACAGAAAAGGCCTCGGCGTCTCTGTTCAGGGACACCGACTCGAGTTTGAAACAACAATAACGAGAATAATGCATAAAAATAACAAAAAACACAAACGTTTAAAAACTATTGGTCACTTTGGCATTTTATCTACTTTGTTACTCTGACTAAAACAAGTAGTAATAGTGAGTTAAGAATATATTATAGCTTCTCTTCTGTCTTCATACACATAATGCATATATTAAATATATCCTAACTTAAAAAACATCTTTGACAGCAGTATGTTTTATCCACCTTCAGCTGGAACAGAACAAATAAAATAACCTCTGACTTAGACCTGAACACACCATGTGGACGTACAGTAAAAGCCAGGTCAGAGTGTTTCTGCTGTCCATAACACACCTTTGTTTTGAGTTATTTTATCTAGAATAAAAAACAGAAGTTCAGAAAGCTCAAAGGAAAGTGGACAGACTGACAGCAGCTTGTTTTGTGATACACAATGCACTGACTGTAGAATGGCTGTTTACTTTAGTGTGAGGTATTGCTCCAGTTATTCCAGGCCCGATGCATGTTTAGTTGTTGCAGATAAAAGTGCCTATTTATAGTTTTTTTCAAGATGAAAGCTCTCTCACGAGACACTGGTGTAAAACAGTAAAACATACATCGTTTTTCACTCAATGGGCAATTGTTTTGCCCTCTATAAATATGTATAAGTGCACCTTGGTTAAGCACATGTTTTTATGGAATATTCTAAGAGACTAAAAACATCACAACAGTGGCATGTCTCTGTTTCTTCAAAATGAGCACAAATAAAAATAATAAGCAAATAATAGGAACATTTGCATTATTTAGAAGCTTTGGAGCTAGATACTGGTTCAGTTGTAAAGTCACTTTACTCCTTGTGCCTAGCTCAGTTAGGCAATTAAAGGCACATTTAGCACAGAAGTGTAAAAGACAAATTGTCAGTTTAAATTTGATATTGTTTCAGATTTGTGATAAAGCAGGAGTGACAGAGTCTCAAGTAAAACTCACCCATTTCTGTCCAAATTTGTTCACCTTTCAAAAACTCTTCAAGGCAATAATAATACACATAAAATAATAAAACACATCTGTTCAGTCTCCCGTCAACAGTTTCTGAGGATGATGGAAAATGTTTAAATGAACATGATTTTACTGAACTTCCCATTTACAGTTCCTCGTTAAATCTGTTGTAATATGGCAACAAACCATATGTTTTATAAGAGAAGTACAAACAAAAAGCTAATGAAAGAAAAAATACTTAGAACCTTCATTAAAAATATCTAAAAGACAAAAACTAGGCAAAACTAAAGAAACCAAAACAAGTACCAAAAGCACTTTATAAGCAGACACATTGGGCCAGTGTGGACGGAAAGCATCACCAGCAAGAAGCACTGGTTAAACCATTAATACTCAGGAAAAACACTAATGATACATGATCCTCCAACAGTCTTCAGGGAGATCCACTTTACGTGTCAGCAGTTTGACATTTGAATTCATTTCTGTTACATTTGAAATATTTCAATCTGTTTCCTGCTTTAAAAAGCAATACAACCTCAAACGCAAACAGAAAACTACAAACACATCTTAAATATCGCTTTTCTTCATAAATACTTGAATGTACCTTCAAAGTATTTGTTGCTATAGCAACAATGGCAGATATAGAAATATCTTTGTGGATGTGGGTTACTTCTTGAATGGATTATTGTCAAAACTTTCTTTTGATTTGTGACACTGCATAATTCAGTTTGATGACTGTAGTGGGTCCAAAAGTTAGTGACGTCAGAAATGTTTTCCTGATCTATAAAGGAGGCATTTTAAATGACATTGCTTTAGAAGTTCAAGTGAAGTATTTAAGTGTTTGAGACAGTGGCCTGCTGCTCGTTTCAGTCACAGGCTGGACTGAAGCATGGTTCAATATGTTTGATACACATCATGAATAGGCAACTGGAAGGCAGCGGCGGGGAAAGCCTGTGGCACAGCGTAACCTGCGTATCCTTGATAGGCTGCAGCTGCCACAGCAGCATTCTTCTGTAGGGCGGCCAGAGCAGCAGTGTTGGCAGCGTAGTTTGCAATTGGGACATACCCAGCTCCATAGAGGCTGCTGGCTGTGGGTATACGCTGCACATTGTGAGCCATGGCATAAACAGGCGTGATTGGACGACCCTGAAAAAAAACCAAGTATTTTTATTGTCGCTCAGAGACTTGGACTGACAGTGTATTGTATGTTCTCTTTGAGTTCCTAAGAAGAATGTCATATTTTTTGAGTGGTCAGTAAATGTTGTAACCTGGAAAGGCGGAGGGGTGGAGACAGCAGGCATCACAGTGGTGGCAGTTGGAGTGTTGCTGTGTTCAGCGTGTTGCATGGTCAGAGGGTTGATCAGATGCTCCACTGTGTGCACCTTCCCTTCCTCCATCAGTTTAGCTGCAGGAGCGGCACTGAACACTGGGTACTGTCCTCCAAGAGCGGGCAATGCCACTGGACAGAGAAGACCAACAGAACAAACCATTACGTAACAGCTCAAAACATCAGTTCTATTTTGCTATTAGAAATGCATGCACGTAAGAAAGGAATGAACTGGTTAAATATTTAAATGTATTATAATTTTACAAAGAAAGTGAAATATAGGCACACACAGGTGACACTGGAGAATGGAAACACGTTAAAAAGCTGCAGTGGGAGTGTGATTTGGATTATGTTGATGCTAAACTGTGGATTAACCCCAAAGCCCCAACACAGGCACAAAGACAGAACACAATGCAAAGTCTTTTGAGTGAGACAGATCCTGTGATTGCACACAGACTGAAACCAAGTCACTCGAGGGGCAATTCTGTTTTTTTAAATAAATCATCAGTAATAATGGACCACTAATATAAACCAGACACTAACCTTGTTCAGGCTCACGTTCAATGACATAATGTATTTGAAGCTAGCTTTACACTCTCATATTAAAGTAATTGTTATATCCTGATCACACAAAATTATAACCCTATTGATAAATGTATTTCAGAGAACAGGAGTTTAAGGCTTTGTCCCCCACATTACGTCAGAGCACACCAATTCAAACTCATTCATAAAAAAATCATGTCAGATCAAAATTCATGAAACAAATAAAAAATACACCATCTAATTGTACTTTTGATTCATTTCACTGGAGTGCTAAATCAAATATAATGCAATTCACTTCCACAGAATCTAGTTAATACGTTTACTAAGACATTCAACGACTTCTAACTTGATTGACAGAAACCGAAGCCAGACAGAGTAAGTAGCAAAAGGCCAGAGGAAGGACAGAGATAATGTTTTTAGTAAAAGCATAAAAGAGATTGCCAGGATATGACTTTCAGGTCTATCTCACTGACTTGTGCCAGGTTTGATGCCCACTGGGTTGACAGAGGCAGCGAGCTCCAGAGTGGGCATCAGCTCATAAGGCTTTTCGGTCTGCTTGGCCTTGCCCTCGTGGTAGCGGCTGTAGATGCCACGACCGGCAGAGTAACCCCCCAGGTATGAGCCGCGCGGTCCGGGGGTACGGTTACTTGAGGCGGCACGCCCACGGCCTCGCACGGTACCTGCTTGAAATACAGGAGTCACATGACAAGGGGCTGGAATTTAGGCGTTTCTATTGGGAACATTATTGCATATACGCATATATATATATATATATGAAAAGGTTGGGAGGGATATTGAGGGGTGTCCAATGTTTTTTCACTGAGGGATAAAATAATACTAACAAGGGCTTTACCAAAACTCCTCCATTTTGTGACCACACATATGTTCTGGCAGGTTTTTTCACTTTACTGCCCCTCTATGTTATACCCACACAGAAAAGTGGCACTATATCTAGTTACACAATGAATGCATTCTTTTTAAGTCGGCTTATGTAGAGTCACATGCAGTAAAAAGACAATTTGGGCCGATTCAGAGCTCTGTGGGCCGCATTTGCCCCCGGGCCGTAGTTTGGACACCCCTGTTTTAGACGGTCCGTTTTATGGGTAGTATTCTTGTGGGTTTTTTTTCTCGTCTGTCCCGGCTTTATATGGGAGGAGACAGTAGAATGGAAAAGGATGGTGTTAGAGAATGTATAGTAGTCGCCTAATGACAGAGAAGCTCATTGTTCATTAAAGGAATTGGGAAGAAAAAGGATGTGAGAAATTACCATTGTTCTGTATCAGTGGGAATCCTTTGGAGAGAAAACACAGTGATTGTTCAGAGATTTCTTCCTGGTAGTACCCAAAGACCATCAATAATCAAAGATAATGGGAGCGTTCATTAGTCCATCACCTTATGTATTTTGTATTGGGGTGGGCGATATAGTAAAAATTATAATTTCAGGATTTTATTAGAACAAAATCATGATTTCAATTGTCTGACTACAAATTAAATGTATCCATCCAACCCAATATTCATAATTATACTTAATACAATTTTCTTCTCAGATTGTCAAAGCTTCATATTGATTCAATCTTTTATCGCCATATCGCACCACACCTGTTTTGTATTGTATTTCTCAAACATAGCTGTGATTTTAAAACTAGAGCTTCAACATCAGTGTAGATATCCTATTTAATGATCATCAGCTAACCCCATATAATCATTGCCCCCTGGTGTTAACGATAGATTTTTCAACATAAAATCTTGAGAAACTAAACAGCTTTTACCTTTGACGAAGTAGTCCCTGTTGGGTCCGATCAGGGTGCTGTAGGGGTAGCCGTAGTAGGCCAGAGTGTATGGGTCGCACTGATAGATGTAGCTCTGCTGAGTGGCTTCTGGGGTGGCGGACGGCGGTGCCCCCTTAGAGGCTTTTTGCCGGGAGTACTGCTCTTTATCAACCGGTTTAGCAAGGGTGACCTCTATGCATGACCCCTCCACCTCTGTGTTGTTGAGGTGGTCCATGGCGAGCACGGCGTCGTCCCGGGAGTTGAAGTGAACGAAGGCGTAGTCACGGATTTTCTTGACCCGCTCCACACAGCCTGGGTTCCACTGGCTGAACACCTGGAAAAAACACATTCAAATAAATATTACATAGCACATTACAATACAATATAGGTAATTGATTAAACTGATCTTAATTTTTTTCCGTCTATTTATTTACCAAATTTGAGGTGAAGCTAAAACTGTGCAACTTGTGGATTTCTGGCTAGAGCATGTTTACAAAGACATTCATCTTAAATGCAAAATGTATATATTGTTTGTACAATTTTATCTTTATATAATTATATATAACAATAAAATAATTCATTAATTAATTAATGAATACAATTTTCTCTCAGCAAATGGCATGTTTTAGAGTCTACACTCCAGTTAAATAATCCATCCATCGGGAACTCCCGCCTTCAACCACTGCCTGATCCACATTGCACCAGCCCTTTTATGGTACCTCCCGCGGGTGGTGGGTCCCTCCGGTTGAAGGGCGAGCATCTACCCACTGCACCACCGCCACCGCCAGTTAAATAATGATTGCTGAATTAGTTGAATTCGTCATGATTATTCTGATTAGTTGTTTTCAGACCTAATACAAAAATCTATAACTGAGTGTGACTGAGTATGTCTACATGTTCTCAGGGTTTTCACACCAAGTACCAAATCTCAAATTATTTGTCTAACTTAACTAAATCAAGACTAAACCAGGTCTAAACCAGGTCTAAACCTAGATAAGTCCATGCCATGGCTAAAACAGGTCTAAACCAACATCAATATCAATATAAATTCACATGGTTGGCTGCAATCGGTATCGGCCTATACAGACGGCTGATGTTAACCTGATAACTTCAAATATTTATTTTTACAAACAGTCTTAGTTTATATATAAAACATAGAAAACACAGCCTACCAAAACATGTTTAAAAGAATCAGTATTGGAATCAACCAAACTAGTAACTGAAATATTAGCATAGCATTTTTATTGGTGCATCATGTATTTACCTGTCTGATAGTCTCCTCACTGGTCTCCATCATTAGATTCCTAACATAGAGGATCTTCACCGTCTCCATCACGTCCTCATCCACATCGATCTCAGGCTCGGCCCAGTCCACTGCGATCTGGTGGCCCCACAGCTGAATGCGTCCAGGCATCAACTTCCTGCGGGCCATGGCAGCTGCACGGTGTGATTCATACTCAACAAAGGCAAAGCCGCGGTTCTTCATTTTGTCTGCAGCGCTGGCATAAACGATTACATCGAGAACCCCTTCAGTCACCTTGGAAACCTCCTCCAAGATCTCCTCACGCTTTTTGGTCTTGGGTATCCCGCCGATGAAAAGCCGGCAGTTGTCCACAGAAGAGCAGACCCCCAGTAGCCGACCAGGCCTGACTTCATAGTTGTTGAGCTCTCGGACGGCGCGCTTTGCTTCGTGTTTTTCTGTGTACATGACAAATGCGTAGCCGCGATTTTTCCCATCAAAGTCCATCATTAGACGCATTTCATATATGCGCCCCACAGACTCAAACACGGGCACTAACTCGTCTTCATAAACGTCTCGCGGGATCTTGCCCACAAAAATCTCACATCCCCGAGGGGGAGAAGGAGCGCTCCAGCCGGGAGGTGGGCCATATTTACGCTGGCCGTTCTCTTGGACCATGCCGTAGCCACTGCGCTCCATCAGGGCCAACAGAGCGGCTTCGTTGGGGGTACCTGCTACACCTTCAGGGACGGGCATCTGTCCGTGCAATGCGTGGTGGGAGGAGCTGGGGCTTGTGGAAGGTTTGGACAAGGCTGAGTTATTGCTCATGGTTGAAGAAGAAGCAGAGTCTTCGGCAGTCATTCTGACAGAACCATCAGATTTGGGGCCTGGAAAAAGTCAGATGCAACATGAGAAATGTGCCTTTAACTTACAAATAGAGAGTTAGCCATTTTCACACATGATTCCTCAAACTAAAAAAAGCCATAATCTGGACATGAACATAAATACAGCCTCTATAAACCCTCACTATCAGTGTTTTTACAGCCTTGTTTTGCTGAGTTTCTCAGATCTGGCCTCTGACATTATAAAGAGTTGTAAACTCAAAGACACCAGATCAAGGTTCACCTTGTCACCTAGGTCATACCCCCATTAAAGACAATGTGTGACTGGTTATAAAAGTTCAAATGATTTTACTAACTTCATTTTGACTTTTCACTGATACAAGAGTGTGTCTTTAGGCCAACATAGGTAACCAGGCCAACCTCAGGCCAACATAGGCCTAAAGACAACCAGCCCGTCCAAAACCCTCTAAACATATTTTATACTCAACTATAAAAAACATTTTGACTAACTGACAATTTCACAAATAAGCTGGAAAAAAATGATCAAATTCAGTTTGACATCTTGTGTGTGTTCCTGTGCGTCACAAGATTGCCGGATGAAGATAGGTGAGGCAGTCAACAAAGGTTAAACACTACAAAGCCAAGGCGCCATGGTAACGCTCACTCTCATTCGACCTGACCCAATATCCCACTCTCCCACAGCACACACTCTCACTAAGGATACATTTTCAGTTTTTCCGAGGACTAAACATATGGACCGTGTACAAACCAAACTAACACTATACATTGACAAAATCCTGTTTCAAAATGTCACTTTGCATTTCTGTGTCCTATTTGAACAAAGGACCAGACACCTGTTTCCTTAATGGATTTAGAACTGTGTTTGAAAGAGCACACCTCATAGATGGAAAACAGCAGAATGATTATGAATGAATGAAATATATGAATCATAAACATCAAAACCTTTTGCAAATGGGGAAGTGTTTCAGATTTCCAATCAAAAGTTGTTTTTAATATGGTTTATTAGGACTTGTTGATGTAATACATTGATTACCTGATCCAAGCCTTTCCCTCTTTGCTCCGAGGCTCGGCACGTCCTGCCTTTGTTTCATATGACTACATTTCTTATCAGTCTTATCGGCAGCACTGATGACAAAGGGAGGACAAAATTCACACTGGGAGTTCTGCCCAGTGATAACAACGCACTCACTGTAAGTTTGACAATAGTTAAGAAGTCTACTACCTCTACTCAATATCTCCAAGAGGCATAACTACTGGAAATGCTGTTTAGACCACAGTGCACAGTTAGAGCTAACAGCATGGCAGGTCTTCCCTTCTGATTGAATATAAACATGACATTGATGCAGGCAGACAGACTGTGTGTGCAGTGGAGAGAATGAAACCTGAGGCTGCAGTCACAGGTAGATGATTAACTTTGGCCAACACAATCACAGCTTTAAGTCACACAACACTAAAGGGATGCACAGTATTTCCACATACAAAATAAACAAAATACTATTGCTCTGTATGTCTTTACAGTGCAACATGGAAGGACAGGAGAAACTGTGAACTCACATTATGTGTGAGTTCACTATTAGAGGAAGTTAAGCTGATTGGGTAACCAGGCCAACCTGAGGGTTAAAGTATAGCTGTTATGGCTAACCCTGCCCATAACATTGTGTTTATGATTGATAGAAGCACCTGATTCTGTGTGTATTAACAGGTTGTTAGAGGTAGATGGAATTGGTTTATGAGCAGAAAAAAAAGCTTTATGGGCTTCATCCAGATTTCTAAAAGCCACACTTTAGGCACAGATTGTCTAACTCTGGTAAATTCCACAATTTTCCTCAAATAAAAATGAGCTATTCAGGTCCTTGCTGCAACATAAAAGAACATTATTTATATTTACACGTGTACTTCAGATTACAATATGTCCCTTCTGTCAATGTCCAGAAAAAACATGCATTCAATAGACATGGCTGTTTGGATGAGGCCAAGTACACAAACAATACAAGAGACCACACATTACAAACACACCCAGATGTATCAGCAGTATTACCAGGGCCTTTCTAGAGACATAACTGCGAAGGAATTATGAACAAAAAACAAATCAACAGAGGGAAGTGAGAATGAAACCTTGAGAAAAGTTAAGTTGGTGGTGGGAAGAGAAAGAGGAAGAGAAGCGTAGAATGGTCAGTTATAGGAGAATAGCTACCCCTGTTGCTTCACTCTGGTTCACTGCTCGGCCGCATGCTCTGGGAGTGTGGGTCCACCTCCATGAGAGACAGGTACAGCAGGGCACAGAGCAGAGCCAGCCTACTCCACTCACACAAAAGGGCGGGCACTAAACAGGTCGCTTTTCTATGGCTCCCTGAGGATATGATACAAACTAGGGCTGCAGTATATCAAAAACATGTAATAAGAGATAGCTATGTTGTGTATTGAGATAATGTTGCGATTAATGATGTGTGGGTTTTTGTAACATTAGTACCTTCAACTAACTTCAGGAAGACTCTGTCATCAGTAAATCAAAAGTCTAAACCACGACCAAATCAGAACTAAACATTCACTTACTAAACTAACTAAAGACAAAAGAAACCTATGAGCTAGGGCCGATACCGATGCCGATATTTGAATTGCCAATTTGGCCGATACTGATTCCGATACCGATATTTTGTAAATATGATTTAGTCGGCTATTTTTCTTGAAACAAAAAAAATCTACAGATACATAACTGCTTTAAATGTATTTTTAATCCATAAAGTTAGACTTTTGAAATGTTTTTTTTCTTTCTCTGGCTGTCTCGAACTCTAAATATTAGAAGTCATCCTTTTTGCACAACAGATTAACGTCAGCCATCTGTACAGGCCGATACCGATGTTGAGCCGATATATCTGTGCAGCCTTTAACCACTCATTGATTCAAAACACCAGCAAGTGATTTCAGATGGAAACAAGGAGGCTCATGGGAAACACAGTTTTTAAGGTGACGGTCATTTGTGGAGTTTTGAATTTTGCAAAGACGGGTTTAAAACTGGGCTGATTTATGTCATGTCAGCACACAATGCAAATGTGGTTTTCTACATAACAACAGTGAACATTTACCCAGCACGGCTTAACTTGGGCAAACATCACACACCTTTCTGGGCAGTCAAGAGAGCAGATAGAGACGTCAGAGCGAAACTCACTTTCAGCTTGAGCAGTTTGTGATGAGGAAACGGTCTACTATTTGTTAAGATTGGGGCAAATGGGGTAAAAGGGGAAAAATTTGTTGAAGGTCCCTGCATGTGTCCACAGAGGTTTGTTCAGCTGCAATCAAAACTTGAAGACACAAAGCCAGCATAAGAACGTTGGCTTAAAGACTTGATGAATGGAACAAAGGCAATAGATTGAATCTTGAAAATAGATGATAACATATCAGTTAAAATGATGCCAAGTAATGAATAAAATGCTAATGTTGTTTTAAGGTGTGCTGTGGGGTGTGGTTTACAGGTATTTCTTCAAAAGTTCTTGGTTTGGTTGAAAGTAGGTTATTGATCACACAACATAAACAATTAACTTTTAGGTATTACCCAAAAACCAATCAGGACTCAGACGTGCCTCAAAGGTGTTCTGGTGAGTGAACAAAGGGGCAATCAAAGGTCACTTATTCAGGTCAATGGTTAACAGAGGAACTTTACAAGAAAACTATAAAACAAACAAACTATATTTACTGCCCTCTTGACCAATACTAATCATCTTCAAGCAACCACATAGTTCCATACTGAGTAATCAAATAGAACAGTGCTGATAGAATTAGAAGGAAGTTCATGAGTCTCACAGATAAAAAAAAACACTTAGATAATCTATCTTTCCAGACCCTGTCCCCTGGAGAAGTTGAAAAATATGAATGTGCACAGGGCAGAAATAGGTCTACTGTTTAAAAAAAACAATGAAATGCTGGTGTAATGTTTTCAGTTGCATAGTTCAGGTTAAAATGAATGATTAACATGCCATTTATTTAAAAAACTTTTAAATCATTATTTTTGGATATTGTCTTGCGACCCCCAGTTAGGGCCTCACGACCCTGTTCTAGGAGGATTGACTTGTCACTTTACACGCTGGATGGCATCATACGCAATTGCAGCATTGAGTCTTAGAGAGGACATAATAAGCCTCATGCTTCTGGAATATTTTGGATACCTCCAGATATTTAATGCTACGTCAGTTTCCCCACCTTTCTATGTATGTGGGTGAAAGTGTTCCCAGCTCCTGAGAATGTCAGTGCCCAGGCATACAGAATAGAATAATATACATCTCTGTATATTTAATAATAGTTAGTAACAACATGGTGGAAAGCTCAGAAAAGTTGAGCCATACGTAGTTGAGAATACCACCATCTAGTGTTCATAGATTCCTGTACATCTGGAAGACAACGTTCGCTTACAGTCAATTGGGGTTGTTAGTTACAATGCGCATATGATAAGCTAGTTGTGGAATCTGCTACAAAAGCAAAAAAACATGAATAAGCGGGAATAAAATCAGTGATAAAGTCTTCTGTAATCAGTATCTGGGACATGGAGCCTGTTTGACTGCCATCTGTCCATATAAGTAAATGAGTAGCGTGTCACAAGATCAGAAGTGTCGTTGTTTGTTTCTGTAAGAGTGACCTGTAGGAGTGCTCTGCAGTGCTCAACACTAAGCTGGGTTTTCCTGGAAGCAGTTCTTCCTGGTTCAGAGCAAGAAATGACAAAAAAGCTTTGACTGTAACTGCTACAAAATACAAAATTAACTATGATGAAATTGAAAATGTGATCTTGATCTTAATAAAACCGTGACTTTATATTTTTACCCTTAGTTCTGTTTAACTTTATGAGGAGCACAAAGCTGATTATTGGTGTAAAATAAATAATATCACAATTTTCATAAGATCAAGGTCACAGTTTGGATTTTATCATGATTTAACTTTGTATTTTTTGTCTTACACAGAACTCTACTGCTATCAGTGTCTTTATAAAACCCTTTCAACTACAAATTCTTTGTTGTTCTGTTTTTATCGCCACCCGTTATCAAGGTATCAGGTTTGAAACAAGTCTAAAGCAGGTCTAAGGAAATACTAAACCAGGTCTAAACTGGGATTAAACCAGGTCCAAATCAAACAAAAACTAAACTAAAATGGGATCAAATCTAGACTAAACCAGGACTAAACATAATACAGTTACTCCCAGCTTACAATGGTCAGAGCTGTTGGATTGATTTGATCACATCCCCCTCAAATGGACCTCAGTATTTCTAAGACGCTGTGTATGGCTCTGTGCCCCATTTCCTGTTCTTAATTTTACTCTCTTCTCCAGTTCCTTTAACTACTCCTGCCCTTTTTCCGTCCGTACCTGTCACCCTCATTCCTGCGGCTCACTCATGCTCAAAGCGGACCAATGGGGAGGTTGAAGAGGGGGTCGTGGAGGACAGAGGAGGGGGTACCATGTGGATAGAAGCGAGACGGACTAGTAACTGCACAAGTGGGGACCTAATGTTCCTTGTCCCATCTCCGCGGGCCTCCCCGGGTGAAAGAAAGCCGTTTAAAGGGGAATGAGTTTGGAGAAAGTCAGGTCAGTTGGAGTGCGCATCCAGCCCACCCCAACTGCGCCGAGAAGGGATGATTCCACTTCATTTACTCCAAGAAATGATCACCCATCAAGACGGGCACATTTGTCAACTCAAAACACGGGGATCTTACCCAAAACACCTTCAGGTTGAGATAACAGCTCAAAACTACAATCAATCAACAACAATGAATGGCTTCTTGGGACAGAAAAAGACAAATAACCTGCCCAATCACACAATGCAGTTGATTTTGTAAAGTATGACCGGATAAAAATGCGAAATGCCACTGAGAGTTGCTACATGGCTTATACATCTACAGAGTGAATAATGCTAATCAGAAGAGCTGGTTTAGCTATAGCACTAGCTTAAAGAGGCTTTACTTGCCTAGGCAAACACATTCCTCAGGCTAATCAGCTAGCCTGTTCAAGGCCACAGAGACATTGTTTCAGACACTGACCGCGCCACACACTCGTGATGGAGGCTTTGGTGGCCCACTCAGAGCTGATCTGTGTCCCTGTGTTGTGTGTATGTGGTTTTGAACACATCTTGGGGCTGTACAATATAAAATGCAATCATATATTTAGGAATGTACACTTTATCTATGGAAAAAATACATATACAAAATAAACTTACTAAATCAGGTATAAATTTAGGTTAAAGATCATTTAATTGAGGACCTTAAAATTCTTGTGATACAGATATTATGTTTGATGATATAATGTTAACCATAAACTTACTGTATGTACTGTACTGAGTTCTATACAGTGACTCCATTAGCTGCCAGACAACTCAAATAGTGACCCACCCTGTCAATAAACAGTCCCACACATATGTAAAGCCATAGCTGATGATTCCTTATTGTAACCACATGCAATCACGCCATATACAGTTCACTTTACAAGGTTTAAAGTCCACAGTTGATATGGCAAGCATCCTGGAAGTCTATGAGAAAAATATAATGGCACGTATTCACCGACGCATTTGGATCCCTTAAACTCACACAGACACATTTTAACTCCACCAACATCATGCCACTCTTCTGGTTCCACTGGTTTCATCTACAAGGCCACGTCTGTCCGATCACTTGATTGGCTCAGATTAAGACAACTGTCGTCCATTTCTAGTTAAAGTTGTTGAACAGGCATGATAGCTCGGAGCCATAGCCGGACGTGCGATTGTAAGGATGATTCATTATACTGCTGATGGTGAAAATACCCAAACAGCAATTTCACTAAAAAGTTCAATCTAAAAACACTACAAGTAAGCGAGGGGTATTCTACCTGTCTCCCAAACTGAGGAGTGTTGATCAAGAAGAGAGACCTGGTGCGTCCTGATATATGGAGTCCGTGGCACATTCAAACTTGTGTTTTTCTCCACTCAATCTTTTTGCTGACAGGCAATGGACGCAGGCAACAGTCTCCTTGAACTGCCTGCCGTTGGAGTGTGGAGGACAGGAGTGTTTACTCATTCTCAATGGCCTGTGCACAGAGGTGGGGCCAGGTGATTCAGGTAAGTGG
>JAVQKC010122843.1:0-27625 GCA_036025475.1 Philypnodon macrostomus
ACCCACACACACACACACACATGCCAACACACACACACACATCCCCACACACACACATGCCCACACACACACACACAAACACATGTGCCCACACACACACATGCCCACACACACATCCCCACACACACACATGCCCACACACACACACACATGCCCACACACACATGCCCACACACACATGCCCACACACACGCACACATGCCCACACACACATGCCCACACACACACACACACACGCACACATGTTTACCTCTAAAAGTGCATTCGTTAGTGTATTCTCAGTTATGCTTGCCCAACAGTAAACACTAGTGTGGTGTACCTTCAATATTTCACTGTAGTGGGAGTGAATGCATGACTTCTGATCTTTGTTGGAGATGCGTAGCGGCTGTTTACTTCTTGCCATCAGTTCTCTCTTAATTTAGCCCAGCTCCGGGGGAGGCTTCCACCCACACTCGGGCTGTAGCCTTTGCCATCCAGCACTGTTCTTTCCGCTGTGCATCAGTTACATATTTATAATGAAGACTAAACGCTACACATGTGCACACTACCAGGCACCACAATCCTCTGTCTAGATCTCATTGCAGAGATACTAGTGCCCACTGCTCCCTGTGTGGGTGTGTGCTTGTGAGTTGGTGCTGCGTTGTGGAGTTTTTTTCCCCCTCCCACCTGCCAGGCCTGGGGATCCAGAGCACTGACGCCAAGGTGAAGGGTGCTTCAGGATCTCCTTCTAACATTAGATCTCATAGTAGAACTGACGCCTCTGCCATTTTCATACTTCAACACCCACAATGCATCACTGGGGATGACTTCTAGTGTGGAACAAGCTCTTTATATGCGAATAGTGCTCAGCAATAATCTATTTTTCTCATTGAAATAGAGTAGTCATAACTATGTCAGAGGTCACACGGGTGTTGTCATTAGTAGAATGCCAGTCAGCTTAATACCTCAACACCTAAGCACTAAGTGAGAAAAATCTAATAGTGACAGCTCTTCTATATTTGAACATTACATTCCTGCAACTGCATCGGAGAGAAACTCTTTCAAATATGTGCATAAGCTCCATTTTATTAATAACTATGAGAGGATAAATATGAGGTCATTTAGATCTGGACCTGAGTAATTTTCTTCAAAACTCAATCAAAAATCTGAATGTAATAATCAGAGTACAGTTTTTTCGGTGAAGCAAGCAAACACTAATTCAGTATAAGTGCATTTAAAGAGGTATTCAGATAAAACAGCATATTTTACCTTCTCTATGTATTTATTTTGTTATTATAACATAAGTTTCAATTGTTTCAACTGTTCCAAAATGCAGAAACCACAAATTAATTGTTTAACACATTCTGCATCTTTGTAATGTGCCAATGTTTTCAATGTCTTACGGTTATGGTTACACTGTATTGTCCCCGTAAGGATTTCATTCTCTGCATTTAACCCAAACCCTCAATGCCACTCGGGCAACCTGTCAGGAGCAGTGGGCAGCCGCAGTGCAGCGCCCGGGGACCCATCTCCAGATCTTGAGCCAGGATGTACCTAATGTGCATGTTTTGGGTTGATGGGGAAAACTGGAGTACCCGGAGGAAACCCACCCAGACACGGGGAGAATATGCAAACTCCACACAGAAAGGCCCTAATGCCCAATCCGGGACTCGAACTCGGGACTCGAACCCGGGACTCGAACCCGGGACTCGAGCCCGGGACTCGAACCCGGGACTCGAACCCAGGACTCGAACCCGGGACTCGAACCCGGGACTCGAACCTGGGACCTTCTTGCTGTGAGGTGACAGTGCTAACCACCGTGCCTCCCTCTCATGTGGCTAACAAATCTTTTAAATACAATAGATGAGTTACTTAATTTACTCTCAACATAGGACTAAAGACCTCTATTCAAAACTGAATAGGCGCATTCACAAATTCATACCCAGCTCAAATTTGCATTGGCTGTGTGTGGCCTGCCTGGTGCATGAATACGACAGGCCCCATAATCTCGGAGTAAACACAAACACGGAGCTTTGCCACCTTGTGATAGTGGTGTCATGGAGCATGCTTTCTGCTGGCTGCTGTGTGGACTACAGGGAGAAACGCTCTGCTGCCCCACATCCCACTGTCAGAGCTGCACAGCCACTGGGACACATGCTGCCACTGAATGGAGTGTATCAAGTCGTGCACCATGCAAGCTTATTTATCTGTAGAATGAGGGGATTGTGCAGAGCCTTAGATAGGCAGGGGTTAGTGGCTTAAGGCTCAGAATACAACATACAGTATACATAGGTGGTAGACTGGGATGCTGTTTATAAAGCTGAATGGCTTTTTGTAAAAATAAGCCATTCCATTCAGCTATGTATGTTAACGTTATAGTAAATAATATAATGTTAATATAGAAATGTATGGCTTTTGCCCGCAGCCTTTTTCCACCATGGAAATACAGTATACCACATACAGCATAAAACTTTGAACTGTAAAGGTTCAATAATGAACACACACAAGAAAACATAATGTTACTTCCATTAATTCTTGTTTATGTGGGTGACTGAAGGCTGTCCCAGCAACTATGGGCCTCTGAGTATATGGACATTGGCAGAAAACTAGCAGGGCTGACACAGAGACTGCCATACAAGGCTGAGTACCTGAAGAGAACCTGCATGGGGAGAATACAGCCAGCATCTGGAGAGATTGTCTGTCGGTCAGACCAAGGATTGAACTCACAACCTCTTTGCTAAGAGCCAGATATGCAAACTGCTCTAAATTAAATATTGAATGTCCTTTTGCACTAAAAATGACTTTAAACTTAGTCTGCATATTCCCTATGTTGCATGGCTGTCAGTAAATACAGGATGAACACAGTCCTGCACAGATACTGATGCAGCTGACCGTCTGTGTCTCTTAGTTGCTCAGGTTTTTAATTACTTTTCTCACTTCACTCAGTCAACGTCTTGACAAATTGATGTGGGAGTGATGCACGGTTACGAAAAGCCCCTGCATTATTTAGCATGAATTTACTACAAAAAGCTCATGTGCCAGACAATCATTTGACACTAAATTCAACTTTATCTTGAGATTGAAGTTCTGAGCTAACTGTGGAAGGAAGGAGAATGTAGTTTAAGGACAGTGTGATCACAGAGGGCACACACAGAGGTTTAAAGTGTGAGACAGTGCTGCAGTAGATAATGACTGGAGACAGAGCATGAGACAGGAATTAGGCCTAAAGTCGCTCTAAAGGAAAGGCAGGCCTTCACCCCGTGGCCCTCTGAGAGACAGAGAGCGCCAGGGCCATACAGCCATACTCCCATCCATAATCACAGTCTCTAATGGATCCTAATGCTTTATGACGGGCGCGCTGGTCTGGAGACGTGGTAGGCGCTGGTGGGTCGCGGTGAGCCACTGGAATAATAGCTGGAGTTAATCTGTAGTACAGGACATTCAGTCTCCAGGGACAGCATGTCAAGTGGCGTGAGTGGATCGATTGTGTCTGTAACACCAGGCATTCTCTTTGTATTTCGTGTTTAAAACTCCCACCGACAGTTCACCACATCCTCACCTTGCTGCTGTCTTCATTTCTGACACTTCTTTTGATCTCTGGAGTGTTGAACAACTAAAAGGAGGGAAAATGATGGAGGCGAGGCAACATTTTCTTTAGTTGAGCTGACAAAGTCTCTAAAAATAGTGGCTTTCATCTGGGTGAAAGATTGGTTTCAGGCGGCGTGCAGGGGGTGGTGTTCAGCCCGCTGTCCTTTTAGCCAGCATGTTGGAGAGCTTTCAAGTTCCAGAGAAGGGGTCGAACATGCAGTGTCATCACGGCCCACTCCAACTGTGATAGCTGTCGGTGCCTCTGTCTTTGCTGGGACTAAAAGCCGGAACAGCATCAGCAGCCAAATCCCTCTGGCCAATGAGGTTTGTGAATCCTGAGGCAAAACTCTGCCACAACCCCCTTCCCCCCAGTGCCCCTTCAGCCCCATCTATCCCCATCACATCCCTCCACAACCCGCCTCTGACAGACAGCCTTCGAGTTGAGGCTGACACTGGGTGTACACAGTGCCAAGCCCTCCGACACAGGCGCTGTCAATCACTGTGCACTGCTGAGGAACTCTCACATGTGTTTGGACAAGAGGATGAGGATCTCAGATGGGTAGATTGCTATTTATTGTGAAGCCAGAGAAGAGAATAGAGGATTTTTTTTCCCCAGCACTGTGGCTCTGAGATTGGCCTCTGGATGGAGCCTGTGGCCTCTCAAAGTCTGTGTCAAAGTGTGGATCATGCTGTCCTGGAGCTGTCTTCATCAAAGATAATACCAAGGCTTATGGTTGTCAGTACAGCATCAGTCATCCATCAGATTTATACATATTTAGGTCCACTTTTTTAACCAAAGCAACTTTTCCATATTCATAATCACACATTATTTTGCAAGCAAGACTTTTATCTTCTATCCACCTTTACACATCTCCAGTGTAAACCCTCACAGCTAAATGCTACTGACCTCTATCTCAGTAAGTGATGAAACAGACCAGTGTACAAACATGGTTAGATTGTTTTTGGATGAGAATATCTTTGATTTTTCAGTGTCGCATTGTTATTTACTTTTTGTTACAGACACTATACTACACTCAATGGTTTCATTATGAAACAGCATGAGGCATATCAATATTGAAAAGCAGAGTTTCACAGATGCATTCATATGAGCTATGCATTTGCAGTTTTAGACCAATGAATGGAAGTAATCATCTCTTAGAAGTTTGGTTTGTGGTACGAGAGGGTCTGTGGGCCACGCGAATTTAAAACCCAATCAAATAAAGCACCCAATCAGAAGCAGCAGAGTATGTATGGATTATTGAGAATCCACTAAAAGGCTTTTACAGTCTATATAGCTATTGATCTTCCATCTAGCTGGCACAATACACGAGGGGAAAAAAACTGGCTTCATCTCATAGACCAAGGAGTGACACAGCACGAATGAACGATAAACCCCCAGATGCTCACTCTCCACGTGCTGCAAAGACTAAAGTGATGTTAACAATCAGAGCTTAAGACCTTTGATAACCCCAAGAGCTGTTCATTCATAAATGTCACCATGGAGAGCTGCACTCAACTGCCATTAGGACTGTCCACACCATGGCTCTAGCACTGTCAATCAGGCTCTTTAAGGCGACCCACTGCTGGTGAAGATTTTTCAAAATGCAGTGGCCAGTTTTGAGATTTAAAATCAGCTTTGTTCTCTTATCATTTAAGCTTTTACACTAAAATAATAAACGTGTACAAATTACAGATGAATGTGTTTATTTGATTACATTTTATACGTGAAATCACCAATAGTTCATTATCACACTTTCCCAGCCTGAATTATATAATCCTATTTATATATATAATCACTGTTATCTAGTATGCAACACTTATTTTTTTTTTATATCTGGACAGTTAGTTGTAGGGCAGACACATAGACATACACAGACAGACAACCATTCACTCTATCATCCATTCACCAGGGGCAATTTAAAGCCACACACACATGTCTATGGATGGGTGAAAAGAGTATCTGGCGAGAACCCACACTAACATGGGGAGAACTTACAGATTTCATAGTAATGGGGAGGATATCCTATTTTTCCCTATTCACCTGTAGTGTCTCACCTTCAGTATTTAAATTTCATATTTCCATACACAGCTTGAATCCATGTCTTTCAGCTCTGTTTCTAATTAATTCAGTCTGGTTAATGGTCCAAGTAAATTTGTAGATGTAAAAAGAATAACGATGGCACTTTAATTAAGCCATGTCAGTGAAGGGTACAACATTGCCCTGGTGTGGCTAACTCCGACAGGGGACATTAGCTTGTGGCCTGCGGTTTTCAGTGGTTTTTCTTGTGCGATAGTGCGCCCCATAGCTTCCTCTTCGTGCCGCTCAAGGCTTTGTCCACTAATCCTATAGTCTCATTAATCCCACATTTTTCCTTCACCATTTGTTCTTTTTGGTTTAGTCTCCACCTCATGAGAGAGAAGCAGTGGAACAAACACTCTAACAACACAAGTGGATAGGTCTTGCAAAGGTCGTGGTGGGGTAAAAGTTAAATATTGAATGCTCTTCTCTTAATTGGCCTGTTTTTATCTCATTTCATTACGAATGCAAGTGGGAAGAAGAAGGAGGAGGCAGTGGTGACCTTCCAGTTTGAAATATTTATGAAGTGCATTTACCAAAGGGGGTGTTACATGGAAGTCTTTAACTGGTATGTTTCACACAGAAGCTTGGGGCGCAATGAAATTATACACATTGTAGTCAATACGAACAGCCGTGCATCTAAATGACTATGCGAATAAATACGACTAATTAAATCAAGCGTTTAGCATCAAGGCTGTCAGTTGGCAGCACAAAACATACAAACACTTATAAACTATGGCTGTTACTTAGAAGTCTATTATTTCAGTATATATGGCTCCAAATTGCACTGTAATGGAATATCTTCAGATATGTTAGGATTTGTTGTGTCTGAGGAGCTCTCTGAAGGTGTCTCCCTGCCCTTCTCTTCCACTCTGAAGGTGTCTCCCTGCCCTTCTCTTCCACTCTGAAGGTCTCTCCCTGCCCTTCTCTTCCACTCTGAAGGTCTCTCCCTGCCCTTCTCTTCCACTCTGAAGGTCTCTCTATGCATTTCTCTTCCACTCTGAAGGTCTCTCTATGCATTTCTCTAACACTCTTGTAATTCCTCTGTCTGAGAAGTCAGGTTGGACAAACTCCTCCCTTTTGACACTGTTGTGTTAAAAAGTGCCTGTTCTTAAACTAGGGCAGGACACTATTTCTTTCATCACTGAAGGGTTGATTTGTGTTATAACTATTTTTCTTTTTAAATACTAGACCTACAAATAACTACCGTTCCAGTTGGACAAAGACATCACCATCACTTGCAATGCACATGTGATCCACAGCAATGTCCAACAGTCCCCGTTGTTTGCAACAACAGATTCCAAGTCCATTGTATTTCAGGCCAATAACCCCAAGGCTGCTGCAGGCTGGTCTGTCTCAGCTGTTCACTCCAGCCCTCTGTTCCACTGAGATGGTTCAAATTTAGACCTGGAAACAATGTTGGGGCAAGGTGATGTCCCTCGGTGTGTGAAGAGCACACAGAGGGACATCAAGTAAATACATTTTCTTTTACTTTGACATTCTCTCCCGTTCTCTGGGGGCAGTTGAATTACCCCCTATAGGCCTAGGTACAATCTACAAATAGTTTATGTGAGTTAATAGCAAAGTGATGTATTGTGGCATTTTATTTCATAGATTCTTTTTAAGTAATGTTGACTAGTGAACTTTTACTGTGACTATACCATCTGCCCCAGTTCCTCATTCTCCAGACTGCCTCATCAAAACAAGTCAAGATGGCGGCCCCCAGGTGGCTCCATGTGACAGCTCCTGCAGAAGGGGGATGCTGTGAGATGGTGAGAAATGTTGTGAGGTAACGCCAATCATCTGTGCAGGTCCGGGCTACGACAGGCCGACACGAATGCACGGGGGCTGAACACGGTCACCAGTATGCCACCTACGCTAGTCACCGGAGACCCTTGAATGGGAATTACAAGTTAGCATTGGGTCAGCTTGAGACACTGTGCCCATGTGCTGAGTAAGACGAGATGCTAACAACTCCTATTGACAAAGCCTATGTTTGTAGAGAAAAACAATATTAGTGAACGTATAAGTAAAGTGTTTCAAACTAGTGGAATGTAAAGTAAAGAGTGTAGAGTGAAGTAGCATTCACTTGGTCTACCTCCACAAAATCTGTACATTCAGTCAGTCTGTCTGGGATTTGCATGAGGAGACAGAAACACTATGCGAAATTACATAATCTTCAGAAAGTGTTTGAGTGGGTTTTGGTGCAGGGTTAGGGTTATTTACACTATTCTCCTAAATGGTCACTTTGTATTTTTGTATATCAGATCATAAACAATAGAGTACAGTCAGCAAAAGTAAACTCCAGTTCAGAAGTATTTGCTCTATCCACAACTGTTAAGAATCGGCTCGAATAAGCAATCTGGATTCACACCAAAAAGTATACATTTATTTTTTCTACTGACCCCATGTGGCAGGAGTTAGTATCTTTAAGGCAGCTGTGATATATAATAGTAAAGTGGATGATATATTTTACTAATATTATGATGAACATTGGCTGTGATGTCCGTTGAAGTTCTAGTATAAAGGTTTTATGAAGACATTGATAATCTCTATAATAATAATATAATCTCTATAATGGTGATTTGACCGTATCGCCCACCCCTACACTGCAATACACAGACTTTCAGATGACTTAGACAATCAAATTTATAATCGTATTCAGAGGAGACTTGATCTGAAAATGTGATCACAGGTTCAGTATGATTTTATAATCTCCACATGTCGCTTTGGAAGTTTGTAGTCCTCTTTTTGCGGTGCTCAGGTGGGGCGCTCAAACCTTTCTCTAACTTGATTTCCCCACTTATTAGTCTGAGCGACGATTTTGGCCAGAGAGCCGCTCTGATTTGATGCATGGCGAGGTGGCAGACACTAAGTTGCAACAAGCCGAGTAAATAAATGAGCAACGGCCACTAATGTGCGACTCGAGAGTGGTTTGGTGAGGGACCAGCTGTACTCCCTCTCAGGGTAGTCTCTCCGGCTGTGCCACACTAGTATTCTTCATGTACCGAATGTTGCAGTGCTCATTTCTGCTTCCGAGAGCAGGAAATGATTTGGATGTCACCTGCTAGGGTTATGTTTCTGACACGCCGGGTTCATCCACCTGAATTCGTCATTGTCATTCAGCACACAGGGAGGGGGCCTCACTGTGCAGATGGTACACAGCACAACACAAACAAGCTTAGTTTCCCCCATCATTTAGACCATGAGTCTGCTATTGTGGCAAAAAAAGCTCTATTGCCTTTTGACAGGAAGATTGTGAGTTTAATACTTGGGCTAGCTTACATGACTTTTCTATGCGTGGAATCTGCATGTGCTCCCGGTGTGACTGTGGGTTCACTCCAGGCTTTTTGCAAACATATCAAGATATGCATGTGTAGTGAGTTGGTGACTCCAATTTCCCCTTAGTGATTTTATGTGAGAATGAATGGTCAGCATCAATCAATCAAGCTCCACTGAAAACAACAAGATATACAAAAAAAAAAATTAAGTAGTGATTGCTCATGTATTTTACATTTGAACTCAAAACATCTCTTATGCAGTAGGATATAGGATTACCCACAGCAAAAATTAGGCTAGTATAGTATAGTTACATTTTTTTACTATGACTTGGACATCCGCATCGATTTTGATTGACATTTAAAACTCGGACTTGGACTCGGACTTGGACTGTAGGTCATGAATCGACTCGACTTTAATATTTTTTTGCGACTTGGACTCAAACTTGGCATTGATAACTCGGGGTGGTCCTATGTGACTTGGAACCGGTTTCCTTATGTAACAAGCTCATTGAATCTACACCTTAATCTAGCCACAGGGGGTCATAACCCAGTGCACATTTTGTTCCAGTCTTAACCAGTTCCAGTGGATAAAGAGAGATGGTTACATCACAAAACTTTTTTCTTGGGCGACCTTGTGAAGACATAACCGACAGGAATAAATAAAGACCTTATTTTACTTTACTGTATTAACAGGATGTACTTTGAGTTTTCTTTTCTCAACTCTTTAATCTACTTTTATTATGCTTTTATGAGCAATTCTCAATATTATTGTGTGAGTTGGTCAAGTAATTACTTCCAATTGACTGCCTCTGGAATATTACTCATTTTGATGCGGTTCCCAGGCGAATTTGAGAAAATTCTTCCTGTGGGTTAATGTGATTATTTCTGTTAAATAGAATTTGAAGTGAGGCTTGGCTCAGAATAATTTACACTGGCATATTTTCATTTTTCTTAGCTATATTCAAATTGAATCTCCCTGTTCAGTGTTACTGGATCACTTCTGTTGACTGGTGTGGTTCAGTCTGGTACTGTTCAGTCTGGTGCTGTTCAGTCTGGTGATTTATTTCATGCCCAGGTGACATTTTACCTTAGGATACTTGACCCCCCTATATTATCATCAAGTTGTGCTTATAGGAGACTCACACAAGATGCTTAACAGTAAGTGAGCGCTCCACACATCATAGATACATTTCCATAAATTTGCATTGTTTTTGCCTGGGTAAGTGGGGCATTGGAAAGTTGAGTGTCCTTGAAGTCAATGTTTTTGAGCTCTCAAGGAGAAAGTGCTGCTCACATTCAATTTAGCTTCTCTACTTATTCTATAATAAAGGAGAAAGCATTCATTTCATGCGTCAGATAGAATACATAGCCACACTTGTATGTATAGTCCTAACAAGCTGTTTGAACATCCTATAGCATAGACTCACACCCTAACAGACCGATAATGTGTGTAAGACTTCTCTCAGTGTTAAAATGTGTGCGAAAAATGTTCCTGCTAATTTAATTAAAAGTGTTTTGGAGCATTAGCCGCTGCTAGTTTCCTGGTTACCACAGTAACCAATCCTGCTCAGCCTCTTCAGATGTTCACTGAGAGGCTAAATCCACAGACGGGAAGCTTCCTTGAAATGAATGAAAGCATCTCCATTACTAATGTTGGCAGTGTTACTGCTGCTGGCATTACCTTCCCCATAGAAACAACATTTCAGTACTGCTCATCTACAGAGGCAAGATAAAGTAACTGTGTGGGCTCTGATGATGTGAACAACTATCAAATGAGCAGTTATCTCAAAGGTTTTGCATTGTTATATACAGATGTATATATATACAGAGCAGTAAGTGAATACGATCTCACATTGTAGAATGAATATGTAACTATGGAATCATTGCTCTCACAATGGTTACATGCATGGTTTTACAGTGTTGTCTTAGCCCTTTTCTTGTATGCAGAATGTTTTTTCAGGAATTAGTTGTTTTTGTGCACTTTCTGCAGCACAATAAACCTAAATCCATTTCACAACCCCTCCCTGGAGTGTGTGATAGCAAAAGCAAACAGGATTTAATTCTGTCAGGCCATTCCTCTGGGACAGAAGTACTTTGAGCAGGACTGCAGTTCAAAAAGAATAGGAAGGATCCATCCATTGGCCGTGCTGCAGTGTGTGACAGGAGTCCCCCGCTCACATCAGGGAGATAAGAGCTTTGATTACACCAGGCCTCTCTCCTCTGCAGCTCCCAGGGCTGTGTCCCTCTTATTGGACACTTGAAAGACACTACAGCCCGGCCTTTGCCCGAGAACAAATGTCATAATTAAGTGAAACAATGCTGAACACAGGCATTCTCAGACTTATGACTAACGGGTACAACATGACACTAAAGGGTTATGAAGTAATCCTATAGAGACAGAAATCTTGTTTTTGTCTGAATTTGTAAAATGCAAAGAGAGTGGAAATAATAAATGTATCTGAATGTGAAGGTTTTCTCAGTTACTGTCCGTCCCTGTATGTGCTTACATGTATCGCTAAAGATATCGCTTAAGAACATCTTCAAGGTAAAATATATATTTGGGACAATGATACTTCATTGTTCTTGTTCTTACTTTACAGTATTTTGTCACAGTTGTGTTTTCACAGCACGCCTACAGCTACTCTTAATGCAAATACTATATCACATGATATATATTATATACATGTGTTTTTTAATTGTGCATACTCACAGGGCTAGGTTAATACAACTGCTACATTATAATTGTGCAGCAGATGTGTGGTTTAATAACCCACCATAATTGTCATAATTATATTGAACATAAATGAAGGGTAAGCAAATGTTCCCATAGGTTCCAGGCATGGGATAGAATTATAATCCCAATGTGTTGATTTTTTTGTACATTTTCGAAACAGGCTGAACAAGTTCCAAGGCTCCAAGTATTTTCACAGTCATCTGAGAAAAATACTCCCGGGTGTCTTTATTGGTGTTTTAATCAACTCGAACATTTTATTGATCTGAGCAAGAGGCATTTCATAAAGCAGCAGGCCAGAACAGGTTGGCAGTGTGTATACCTGGCTCTGAACAAGGCTGAACTTCTCTCAGTGGGGAAACAGCGGCCAGATCACTATTGGAAAACTCCACTGCCGTTTCCTTCTCGTGTGTGAGAGAGCTGATTGTTTTTCTCTTCATTATTCTTGTGCAGATCATATTTCACTTGTGTAATTAGCTAACACAATTAGAGGGAAGGCTATAAGGATCTGAATGGGGTTGTTGGTGGTGCTACGGCTATAGGCTGGTACTGGTTTTGTTCACTGGATTAGCATCTGCAGTTGTCTCTATGGGAATAATCACTATAGTTGTTCAAAGGCTTCTTTTCTTTTGTCTCAAGTCACAATCTGCACTGCATACTCAGACGCCATGGATAATGTGCATTCTGTAGATCAGCCATTCCCAAAGTCAAGAATACTGCAGCCAACTAAAAACACCGAGCCACCCATAGCCTTAAATATAATAAATAATACACATGATATTCTGTTGGGTAAAGATTGCATATAAATACATTTTTCATTATGTATATGGCATTTACAGTAAACTATTGCATCTCATATTCACCTTTGTAATTAAGTCTGTGATCTGCACTTTATTTAGCGCTACAGTCACTTTAGCTCACACCCGGCTGGTTTATGTTCTGCAATAACATGTTTAGAACTCAGTCCATATCCATCCTGTGTATTTTGTCATTTTGTGTTATAGTGTGTAGAGTGTTATTTAACACTGTATTTCACATCGCCCTTAACTACATTGTATCGACCTCATTAAGTACAATGTAATACACTGTGTAACAAATTTGTACAAACAGAATGGTTAAGGTTGGGGTTAAGGTTGGGGTTAGGGTTGGGGTTAGGGTTGGGGTTGGGGTTAAGGTTAGGGTTAGGGTTGGAGTTGGGGGTATGGTTGTGGTTGGAGTTGGGGTTGGGGTTGGGGTTAAGGTTAGGGTTGGGGTTGGGGTTAAGGTTAAGGTTAGGGTTAGGGTTGGGGTTGGGGATGGGGTTAAGGTTAGGTTTGGGGTTAGGGTTGGGGTTAGGTACAATATTACACAATTTCCTAATGATGTGAACCTGTTTACTCATATGGCTATAACACCTTTCTGATCCTGAATAGACTTTATGTTGACAACCTCTAGCAGGCCATATGCAGTACCTTCAGGGCCCTCAGTTTGGGAATCACTTGGGTGTATTGAAGTTATCGGCCATATCTGCAAGACATCACATCTTTGAATCTGCTCACGTTAAGTACTTTCATTTAGCTAGCCCCTTTTCTATCAGCACAGTCTGGAAAATCCTGCTTTGTGAAGATTAAAATCAGCCAAATAATACCATCACTAATTTGTTGCCAGCATTGTGCAGATTCATAAAGAGATATGAAAAAACAGGATTGAGCCTTTATTAAAAGTAATCAGTCCTCGTCACCCACAGCTGTTGTTGGAACGAAAGTAACAAATAATACAGGCTGTCATTAATGCCATGAGTCACCGTATGCCTTTTGTTTATATTCTGACGATAAATCTACCCATTTCCAAATATAAAATAATTCCGATACCCAGTGCCTCCGGTGTGAATAGTATTTGCCTTCTCACAGGACGGGTATACACAGACCGAGTGCTTCTATGGCTGTGCATTTAGACTTGTTAGAGGAGCTCAGGGCTGCAGCTTGCTCCAGGGGACTTTGGTAGTTGTCCCAGGGTTCTTGCCATGTGAAGGAGGAAGCTATAGCGATAAACGACACATAAGAAGCACAGAGAACATGCAGGGGATTTCCACAGATTACTCTTCTTGGATACACATTCTATCGACAGAATAATAAAGTAACGCTTGTTTGAAGTTTTTCGTCAGCCATTTTAATGAAATAAAAAACCCATATTGTGCCAGTTTATGCACTGGTCGCTCCCAGGACAAGGAATGTGTTCATGCATTTGCATTACTATATGTAGAGTCCCACGGACAGATCTAATACATGTGTTCTGTTTTTTGTGGACGGCTGGATCATTAAAAATGCTAATATGCTAATGGTTGCACTAATTTCTTAGTTTTTAGTTTTGAATGAAGGCTTTCCAAAATGACATTTCTGTGCAATTATTGTGCAAATGAGTCTGTTATTAATTATGGGTTATTCATCAATAAATCAGATGCTCATAGATTTGGAGACATTTGATAATTAGTGTTAACTAATGAGGCAGTCACTCCAGTGTGTGACAGCTTCCAATATGTGTGTGTCCTCAGGTTAGTTCAACTGGAAGGAAAAATTGCAATGATTTTTTACAGTTTGGACTGGATCAGAAATACAAGCACATATTACTGATCCAAATTTACTCAGTGGCTTTATGACGTAAACCTCTGTATCTGATTGTGAGTTTTATGTTAGTTTAGTCATGCACATAAGCAGCCTGTATTAAAAGTGTAGTCTGTAAGTTTCCTAAAATAAAAATACAGATTAATCTGACCCTGTTCTATGATGTGTATGATGATGTAAAGTAGGTAATCTGTCATTACTTACTGACTACATCTTTAATATGCTCACTATGTTCAATGGCCTGACTTTCAGCCTGTGTTTGTATTTCATTATTTAAAGCTGTTTTATTTTGGTAATTAATAATAATAATAACAATAGTAGTAGTAGTAATAATAATATAAATATAAATATAAATAATAATAATGCATCGGTTTTATACAGCGCTTTTCTCAAAGCTCAAAGATGCTTTACAATTACATTATTCATTCACTCCTCAGTCACTCCCGGTGGTGGAAAGCTACTTGTGTAGCCACAGCTGCCCTGGGGCACACTGACTGACTGAATTGCTGATATTTCTTCCTGTTTTTATCCTTGTAGAACTTTGAAATTAGTTTTTCAAATGTAATATTATTTTTCTTTTTTGAGTAATAGAAGCAACTAGATAATACGGTGCATATAGGCCCTTTATAATGTTTGTCATTTGGAATGTTCAAAGTGAAGGCGACTGGAGCAAAAGTGAGTTCACAAAACTATTGTGGTCGTCAACATTTCTGTAAAGACTTATCCAGTAAAACCTAAATAATCAGGAATTTTTCCTCCAGCCAAAACTAATGTGTACATTAAATAAACACACATTGTGAGGTACAGTCGCTAATGTTCCCTAACCACTCTCTGACATTACCTACATGTAGCAGAGTGGTTGTCATTTGGCAAAACCATCTTCATTTGCATTATTTTGTGGCTATTGCTAATTTCTCCATTGAAAATGTATTACAGCATTGCCTCCAGTTGCCGCCATTCTGGAATTTAGAACTTTCTGTTTACAAACTTTGAAAGGGTCTATTTGTTTAACTGTAACTCCCTACACTTTGAGCATTGCAATCTTGGAATTTGTGAAGCAGCACTTTTTTTTTCTTTTTTACTTTGCTGCCAAAATAAGACTCTTCTAAAATGTCATATTTTCAAAGAAGAAAACATTTTGAGATTGACGCCTGTGATATTTCGGCGCTGGGCTTCAGATTGAGAAAGGTGTGTTTTTTGGACTGCAGTCATCAACATTACTTTCAACTAAAAGGCTCCCAGCAAATCTGTTTGAGACATCGGCAAAATGATGAAGAAGTGAAAAAAGAATGCAATTTACGTTCAGTGCGGCAAATATTAGAAGGTTGTCGCCGGTTTGACAGATGACAAGCCGATTTAATGGCGGCCATATTGCTGATCGGCTGCGACGTCTCACTCGTTGGCTGTCTGGGTTCCTGTGCGTGGTCCTGAATGTCAATCCCACACACTCACAGTAGCTACCACTGATGCTGCACTAATTAGCCAAGTCTCTCGAGTCGCAGAGACTTCCCAGTGGCGCCGCAGCCAAACAGAATTATTAAAGAAGGAGGGGGAGCAGTGGCATCTCTTCTGCATAGGAGCTAAAACATCCAGGTTCACTTCCAGACAAATGAGTGGCTTAATACTGGCAAACATGATGTTCATAGGACAGTTTTGTACATACATTTGACAACTTCTGACTTTTGGTATAGTCCTGGTTGAGTCCTGATTTACACTTTGTTTATACTGCTCTAAACGACATATATCCCCTCTTTAGACCTGTTTTAGACCTGTCTTTGGGTCTAGACCCACTTTAGTTCTGGTTTATACCTAGTTTTACACTTTAGTGTCAGGGAAAGTTTATAGAGTATAAATACTTCTTCAGGGAGGTTGAAGCCACTCTAAAATAGACCTAGCGACAGACAGTTCTGCCTTTAGACTCCATGTGTCGCCCCCTGGCTGAGAGGAGCTCACATCATCATCACCATCAATATTAACACGCCACTACACCCGTCTGTGTAGGGCCTCTTTTTTTACCCCTGCCCCATCAAATTTTCATGTGAATCCCATAATTATAATCCTTCATTTAAACGAGCGCTTGTCTGAACAGCACAGATCATTTATGGCTGTTGGCATGGTTGGATGCAGATACAGTGTATGCTTTACTGTTCAGTCCGGGGTTTATGTGGGAGTATTTTCCAACACTGCCTTGTCCTTCCAGCCAGTAAACTCACTATACTGCATTCTAAATGGATTTACTTGGATACTGCTGATTATTTTCATTGTAACGTCAGTTCTGAATCCCCTTTACCTCATGCCTACTGCCATTTATGTTATAATGTTATTTCCTCATGCTCAGAAGCAATATAAAGGAACCACACTGTGATACTAATTTCCTTTGTTTGCATTGGCTAATATCTGCCTGTTTTCTCAAACCAGTCTCCGAGCTCGACAAGGCATTTTCACCCACAGAACTGCAGCTCACTGGATATTGTCAGAGGCGGCGCTACCGTTAGGCAAATGTAGGCAGCTGCTTAGGGCCCCAAGCTTCTAGGGCCCCATAAATGAAGCCTAAAATCAATCATGTTACTGAACCTAATTAAAAAAGCCCATACACCTTGCCAGTTTCCCCTTTTCTCCGTGTTGTTAAACATTGAGACTGATGTGGACCGACAGATCAAGAACATTTTAGGTTGGACTTCAAATGTCCCCCCCCCCCCGCGCGCTCATGTTTGCCTTGAGCCCCCAAATTGTTAATTTCGCCACTGGATATTGTATCTTTTCCAAAATCTCTGTAAACTCTAGACAATGGATTCACTTGAATACTAATTCTTTTTATTGTAATGATCATCAGCTCTGTGTCCTCTTCACCTCCTGCCTACCAGCATTTCATCGGCAGTGATGGCTTAGTTGTTGATTTGTTTATTTATTTATTCATTTGTTTGAACCACCAATCCAATTTTAGCTGGCATTTCATCCAGAGAAGCAGCGAATGACCTTTGAATACCGACCACTTCCTGGCACCGACGTGAAGTGAGGTTGAGCTCCCTTCACATTAAACAGCACTTCTTCTATTTCCTCTTAACACTTTTTCGGAAATACGCTTCTGTTTTCATCTTTGTAAACAGTGAGGAAAATATATACAGCACATTATCTCGGGCACCAGTTTCAACAAAGCATCTGTAAGTACCTGCCAGGGGCTAAGATGGCCTTGTTCTGAAGGACACAACATTTATAACTTAACTGCACTTAAAATCGTCAAAAAAGTATTGTAGTGCTTGAAATATTATATAGAATTGTTTTTATCTAAAATAACCAAACAAGACATTCCACTGTTTCAAGTGATAGAGAGATGCTACAGTAACCAATACAATAAGTGGTTTATTGCTGAATGTGAATGTGATGATGTCATACCTTAGATGGGGGGCAGGGGCCAGAATTCTGTATCTGGGAAGACATATCCACCCCCCCTTCCCGGTATCTGTCCTAACCACACACAAAATCTGCAGATTAACAACAGTCATTCTCTCATTAAATATATAGGGCTATAGAATGTTGTGATTCTGCAATCCAGGAATCTGAGCTGAAGTTGCCTGAAATGAATTTGGTCACAAAACACAGATTAAGGTTAAGGTATGTTTTATAGGGACATGTGTTCTCTGCATTTGACCCATTTTTAAATGCCACTGCCACAACCTGTCTGGACCAGTGTTCACATCTTCATCAGGACCATTTAGCTGGATGAGTTGTTCATGTTTTTCATGGTTAAAATCCTCAAACATATTTACAATGCTTTACTAGGCCTGTCACAATAACACAGTTTGAAGGACAATATATTGTCTCAGAAATATCTCGATATTCGATAATATTGAGTAGACACACTCATACATTGATCCTAGAGCAGAATATCCCCAGTTTTTCAATATCAGTAACCTTATGAATCTGTCTAATTTACTCATTTATTTGATTTTGCAACAGAGGAGCAATAAATAACTACAAACACATTCAAAACATATAAAGTAATTGATCTACAGAACAGTTTTAATACATTCTTTAAATTACTATCAAATTGGGCAAAATAACTACTACAACAATATCAAAACTGTATTTATTTTGATATATTGAATGATAAGTCAATATAGTAATTATTGTGATGGGCCTATGCTAAAAGCTGTTAAATAATAGTTTAGCGTTTCCTGTTGTCTATTTTGAGCTGAGGTTTGACATTAGCATGAATCTGTGTGCTGCCTAATTAGTGCCTGTTTGCCCTCCCCATGTGTGTTTCTGCCTCTGTATGTGTGTATAATGTAATGTATTCTTCAAGCGTATTACCCAGCCCCTCTGGGACCGCAGCTTTCTGTGGAGGCTCGAATACCATGCTGCATTGTTACATCTTTTCCACACACACGGTGCTATTGATAGCAGCTGTACCCAGACTGACACACATTTCAAGGTGACAATGTTTAACCCACTCATCCTGTTAGTCTGTGTGTGTGCGTCTTTATGTAAATGAGTTCTTGTACTGTGCGTCGTCCCTGTGTCTTTGTGTGTGATTCTGTCTTCTCAATGTGACACTTGTGTGGAATATCACAGGAAGTGCGAAAGACCTGCAGCATCCTTACCTGCCTGTTGCCATGGTGACATTTCTGGTTACGGGGCTGTCTTATAGGTCTTCCATACAAATTAACCTCCTGGAGGGAAAGATAGTGTGTGTGTATGTGTGAAGACCTCATTAGCCAAGAAAGCAAATTTAAATGTTGTCCAGAGTGGCTCACATGTCGGTAACAATAACAGATGCATATATCCATGAATATTTATATCATGTGTTATAGTTTATAGTTATTGCATTTATTGTATGGCTGTGAATTGATTTGTTCTATGTGGCAATTACCAAATCAAATTCTGAATGTGCAAAAAAAAAAGTTAATTCTTACTCTCATAGGGGTAAAAATGCATTAGTGAGTGATCTGAGTGTTTTTGAGTGTTGTATATAGAATATTTAGCAAACTAATTTGTAGATATTATTTTTATAATATTGTGGCCAAACAATCTAAACACAGATACAATAAAAAAAAAAAAATCCTATGTATTGTAGTGTCCAAGTGGTATTTTTGAGTTCTGTATGTTGCTCCATATGCTTATTTATTAAACACAAATATATTTTGTGCTATTTTCATTTTTCAGTTTTTACGTTTCACTATAGGGTAAGGAACAAAACGATGGAGTTATGCACTGGTATACTCTTCATCTTATGTACATATAAATATATATTATATGCTGTGCCATTTACTTTAACATGGAGAGACTATGCTGGACCCCTGTTGAGCTGTGATCTGTATTTACAACATCCATGTAAATCCATATGTTATAAAATGTTCATGAAAAGAATCTGTGGGCGTGCTCCACTTTATTGGATGTGTTGTGACAGAGTTTGTGTATGGGCCAGATACAATAAGTGGATTTGATGGCGTGTGTGTGAGCTACTCACCGGGCTGTGTATGCCTCCATAGACGGATGTTGAATCTTCGTAGTTAAACTAATTCTGCGTTCTGGACAGATCACTCGCAAGTCCCTGGCTATCTCATATTGGATTTAGTGGCTGCTTAAGCCTCAGGGGTTCCTTAAGTCAATTGAATTATTTGACTTGGAAGCGGTCAACTTTCTTATATTGAGTTGGCCAAGCCCTCCAGCCCCTTATAGCCAGGCCTGTTTCTCGTTCCTTTGTCAATAGCACTTTGGCTTATTTTCATCTATTAAAGCAGGCCTTTTATTCCGCTGTTTCCATCAGATAATATATAAATCTGATTGATTGATTGATGAACAGCATGTGATAATGTAAAAAGTAGGGCTGGGCAATTTAATTTCCAAATTATGATGAGCATATATATATATTGTGTGTGTGTGTGTATGATTTTCTGTGACTTTATTACATTTTAAATACTTGGGCGGTTATGTCAAATACAATATAAAATAGA
Source organism: Philypnodon macrostomus (assembly GCA_036025475.1). NCBI lineage: Eukaryota > Metazoa > Chordata > Actinopteri > Gobiiformes > Eleotridae > Philypnodon > Philypnodon macrostomus. The sequence goes on from JAVQKC010122843.1 coordinate 20,211, forward strand.
ATACAAAACAGATAATAGAAAAGCAATACACAAAGTCAATGTTGTATTATGATATATCCATTATTTCTCTGTAGGGAGAATAATCCATATGACTCAAAATAATCTGTACCAAACAGTCCACTGCCCAGCCCTAGATACAAACACATGCTTGTTTAGTTTGGAGGGAAACTCAAAGAGAATTGTTTTGATCACAAAACATGGTTAAACCTGACCCACAGAAAGATTTACTAATTGGGCTTCTGAGACTAAATAACATCAAATGATTTGTGATAGAAATGCAGCGGAAGCTCAGCGGGCACGACATCAAGGAAGACACATGACGCTATTCAATAATGTAATTTAACTCTGTTTTGTGTTTTTCTTCTCCTTTTTTTTTTGCAGAAACTTGTCAAAGAACCCCCTCAGCACTCTGTCATGGCAGCTCTTCCAGCACCTCAGCCTCTCCGAGCTGTAAGTGTCTGATCTCTCTTTGTTTGCTTTTTATTAGAGCAATTTATCACCGCTCCCTGTGCTCCATCTGCTTCAATACAAATAGTCCTTACAGTAGCCCCATTATATTTTCTGTCTGCGTTGTACAAAACCGCTAATTTGTCTGGGCTGGCGTAAAAAAGGACAGACCTATAGTGGCACAGTAATCATTTGTTGACATAATTATTGCATTTATAATGGATGCTAACCTCTTTTTGAGTTGGATATTTATACATCTTTGTTTATGAAGTGAATTTGCGACTTTACCACTATAGGGAGCACTTTCTGTTGTTGATCTGTTTGTATCTTAAACATTAGCCACCAGCCAAAATAATCTAGATTCAGAGCTAAAACAGTGGTTGCAGGGTGAATGAAGCTTCTCTCTTGCAATGAAAAAGTGATATATGTGGCTATAACTTAAAAATACACATAAAAATACAAATGCTTGCGACGGTGGCCAGTGAGCAAAATAGTTCATGTCAAACCCGGATTGCATCCCTGAGCACTGTCCATCATGAGGCTTTTTAGTGGCTTACATAAATCTGAGGTGCATTGTGGGCTGTGACTATTTCCAGAATGCCGCCTTATTGTGCTATTTTCAGTGGTAGAAGCAGAGCAGGCCCTGGGAGAGCGCTACACAGTGTTGATCTGGCCTTGTCCAGGGGCTCATCGTTAATGCAATAACATCTTAGCTTAGCTCTGAGGACTTCATTTCAATGCACCTAACGCACAAGAGACCTTTGTGCATGCATCTTTTAGATATTAGATATGTTAGAATTAAAGGGTTAGTCAAAATGCCAGTTCAGTCGCTGCGTGAAAGGGCGTTTCCAAGAGAGCTGAGCAAAGTGATCCTGTTATATCACGCCTATAGCCAGTGCACAGGGCTCTAAAGCATTGCATTATTTGAGGAAGCATTAGCAGCGTACCATAGCATCTTCACTGTTTAGCTCGATACTTGATCTTATGTGTAGGAAGCACTTCTCAGCAGACCCCATACCAGAGTCCTCTCACTGTGGGCAGATGGGACTCTCAATCCCTCTTTGTGCCTGTTACTGGATTGTGAATTCGCAGTCACCATTAAAATGTCAAACTTTTATATCTTTGTTGTCCCACCAGCTGTCCAATTGTCCTTCCCCAGAAACCACTTTTGTGCTGGTATTTCTTACATTTTTGCTACTAGCTATGTTGCACAGGGAACCCAACAAGGCTATCTAAAAAAAAATCAGCTGGAAATTGGATTCAGTGAAATTCAACACAAAACAGTGATTTTGTTAAAGAATTCAACATCCTCTATGAAAATGGAAACAAATTCTGACCCTCATCAGTGGACATCTATTTTAGCTGTTGTCCAAAATGTATTCATTAAATATTATTCTATGAGCTTTTAGTGTTTCAAAGGCTGATTTCGAGTCTAGGATTAAAACTCAATCAGAGCCTTGCTTTTTACCAAGACTTAGGCACCAGTACAGATGTACATATAAGTTCTCAGTTTGGCGGCAGTAGCGCAGTGGGTAGGCGCTCGCCTTTCATCCAGAGGGTCAGTGGTTCGAGTCCTAGTGCACATTGTCGTTGTGTCCCTGGGCAAGACACTTAACCCACATTGCCTATGAATGAATGTGGTTGTGTGATTGGTGTGGAGAAATTAGCATCAGTCACAAAATAATCACACATTAAGATGGTTTTGGCAAATGACAACCACTTGTCAGAGCCTGGTTATGAAACATTATTGAATGTACCTCACTATGTATTTTTATTTAATTTACCAATTAGCATTCATTGGTGTAAATGTTGATGACCGCCATAGTTTTTTTTCATCGTATGTTCAGAATAATTCTATCCTTCACCATAAACACTACATAAACACTACATAAACACTACATAAACACTACTATTTTGTAAAGTTATCTCACTTTTTCTCCAGTCGCCTCCATTCCGGAACTTTAAACATTCCATATGACCAACATTTTAAATATATATATATAATATCTATTGGAATCCAGTTTTCTAGTCTAAATTCTCGCGTCATGACAACTAGCACACAAAGTTAGGTATGGAGCAGGTTCATATGCTGCATTCCTCAACAGACTTCATTGTAGGCAACTCAAACAAGCACAAATGCCTTCCCTAACCAAATCACCAGCATAGCTCAAAGACCACAATTTACTCTGATGTGCAATCCCATTTCTTCTTAAGCAACCATTTTGGATGCGTACAAATGGTGTCTTTGTTGTTGTACATGAAAAGCAGGGGCCGGGGTGATGCTTAAGGTTTCCTGCTGAATGCTGATGAGCACTGAGGCTCTCTGTCTGTTCATTTTGGCTTGTTTGGTTAAGAGGTGTCAGGTGGACTGGCATGGCGGCACAGACGTGGGCCACTGTGTTGTGGAGAACGGAGAAGCCATGTTGGAATTAGACCAGAGCTCAAAGGAGACTACTCACTTTATAATGGGCAGAGTCTGTGACATGGTCCATGTTATTAGTATATCACATTTAAGTATTTTTAACCTGTCTGGAAGGGGAAAAATACAAACAGAAATAACGTATGATAAAATGTGTGTGGTTCACCAGACTTCTACAATCTTTTGGGTGCTCCTTGGTGCCAGGCGACGTCTTCTCCAATCAGAGCCATCCACGACAAACCTACGAGAAATGAAGTCCCCCCCCCTTTCTAGATAGGTCCTTATCCATGAATGGTCCACAGCTGGCTTCAAATGTCTCGTCTCCACGCTATTAGGCAATGTTGATTAAACACACAAACTGTAATGTCAAGTAGAACAGTAACATGAAATGAATTATGTGAAATATGTTTGTAATAATCAAAATATGTACTTACCAGAGAAAAAACACCCTAACACTTAGCACCTGATAATCATAACATCCGGCGAAATCAAGTGTACCTACCTGAGGCATATAATTTGTGTAAAAGTATATAGGTCTACAGTGTAAAATGCTACATGAGTGAATGTGTTTACGAGGTTGTGGTCACAGTCACAAAAAAATGCAAAACATCATGTTCAATAATTGTTTATTTTCTGGTTCAGTGCTTCTTTAAATGATCTGTTTAACCGATGCAACAATCCTGACCCTTCTGTGTTTCTGATCTCATCAAATTCAGATTGTGAACACAACCTATTGTTTAAAAATACTCAAATGCATAATGCGATACCAATGAATAGCCCCCGCCCTTCCTGCTGAAGCCCATTGATATTATGTAAATAGAGGGAGATCAAACCAGCCGAAATAATTCCCATTTTATGTGACCAAACAGTGTGCGGCCCTTTGCCACCAGGCTGCTGCTACACAGTATTATCTGCCACACTTTGGGCTCCTATTAGAATTACATCCAACAATGAAAGAGGAACCATTTCAGACAACACGCTGACAGTAACCTGTAAAGAATGAGGCAATTAGTACATGCTTTCAGCCTCAATTAGGGTTTTCACCTTAAAAGAAGTATCTGGGTTGGACGGTGAAGAAATGTTATTTCATCCTGTTGAGGCAGCAGTGGCGTTAAGTGTTCGAATCTTGAGTGAATGAATAATGTAATTGTAAAGCATCTTTGAATTTTGAGAAAAGCGCTGTATAAATCGAGTATATATTATTATTATATCAATTGAAATGAAACTAACAAAGTCATGCTGAACTAAAAATATAAAAGAAATTCATTCTGCCATAGCGCCCCCATTTTGAGTGAAAAGACAGCTATTTAAGGTTGTGCCATTTCTATTAACCTATAGAAAAAATGTATACCTTTTTTATTATATACAATATAGGCCATGGCTCTACTACATAAGCTGGACAATAACCATTTCATTATACACACAATCATTTTGAAGGCTGATATCTTATGTTACAGCCAACTATTCAGGCATTACTGTAGAAAGGAAAACAGAGAATTATTTCTTGCATTAAAACAAAATTATTGCCTTCACTTTTTTATATTACTTAAACTGCAATCTGTATGTTAATCAGGGGCACTTTTTGTAGTGGGTAGTCTGCTGCTATTGGCATCTACATTTCATTTGAAGGGGCACATGAAGTTCTGATCCTGGTACTGTGGAACGCCCTGAGCTATCTTATTGTCTGTGACCGCTCTGCCCCTCATTACCACCAACACATGACACGTGTGATTTATGACCTGTTTCAATGTAAAAGCCTCTTGTCAGTTATCAACATACACAAATAGTGTTGTATCGTATCAGCCCTCATTTATCATACTGGTGGTTCTTGTTGTCTAGGCTGTCTTCTACACACATTTCACACTTCCAGTTATATCTTAATATCAGTAACAATGGCAATCCTATCAGTGAGATCTCAATAATCCTGAGTCTTTTATGGCGCCGGTGAAAAGGCTGTGTCACATTGAAGCTGTACAATGGAAGTGTGTGCCTCCGGATGAGACACAGATAATCGGCTCTGGCTCTTTGTCTGTTGCCCTTTAGCCAAAAAGGACTGGAACTGCAGCAGTGTGTGTACCCACTACAGCCAATCACGGACATGAGAAACAGCAGCGGGGTGAAGGGCCGGCTAAATGCTAACATCTGCTGCTGCTGTGGTGGTGCTTCCAGAGGGATATTCCTATGGATTATGGGGCGATACAGGCTGTGATATAGTTTTTCGATGAGACTAGACAAAGAGAGGAATATTCTCAATTGAAGCAATGTCCCTGAGGCAACATGCATCATGTATGCCTTTATATTGTGAGCGTGTCTTTATTCCCAGTTTTATGGAATCAGTGGCTAGTTCAAAAACATCCACACTCAATCTGTACGGTGCAAAATGTATGTAGACAAAATAGCTGATGATTAAAGATTAAGATTTCACACAAAACCTCAGGCAGCTCACAACACAACAAATGACATTATTTGACTTTGATTTTACAAGATCCAACTCTTTCAACTTTCTCAATCGCAATTCTTTTTTGATCAAGCACAAGCTTTTTTTAAATCTGTGGTGGTAGAGCTGCAACACATATACAGAGTTTTTACAGCTTGCCCTGGCCTTGTGGATTAGAATCAGTCAAAACATATTATACAGTAGCCTTGTGGATCAAAATTCAAAATTCTAAATTGTGGTGAGTTAACTGGACTAGGGACAAGAAGTCACTGATTTAGACATTTTGACAGTTCAGCTCCTTCAAAACTGCTCTCCAACTCAATGGCTTTTTAAAAAAATAAATAAATAAATAAAACATATATATTAATCAAATATTTAGCATTAATTAAATGTAATTTTCATTAAACATCAAACAACTAATCTATGGCTTGACCATCATGTGTTTATTTAGTACTGAGTTTGTGATAAAAGCCAAACATCATTTTAATGTCAAACTGTAAATACATGTATTCCTCTTTTACTTCATCTTAAAAACCACCTACACACACAGAGTAGCCCTCACTACATCAGCACTTCAGGAGCTCTAAACGTTTGCCTGTGTAGAAATAAATTGCCCTGAGCCGGTTCTCACGTTGTCCATGAATCTTGGTTGTGGTGGCTGACCTGGCCCGATGTCCTCTCTCTCTCTCTGACATGATTGCGGTGCAGGTGGTGTTGACGATAAGCCAAAGTCTCCCAAGACAAATTATGCTGTAGTAGTCGTCTGCAAAAAGAAATAAATAAATAATAAAAATGTTAAAGCCAAAAAGAGCCTTTCAGAGACACGACAAATTGGTGATGTATTTATTCAAACTGGACCCCTTTAAGATAAAGCTTTGAGAGTGATGGAGGCTGTCCGGCAAGAACATACCTCTACTTTTGTGTGAGAAAATGTTTTGTGAATTTAGCAGGATCAGGGAAAAGTGTCAAATAGCCATGCTGACGAGGGAGGCATTCAACTTTTGACATATACAGTATTTAGTCCTTAAGTAATCTATGTATTCTTATCGCTCAACTCAGAAGTGCACAGTGAGTGGGTGGTTAGTTCTCCCAGCAAGGAGGTTGTGGGCTCAGTTCTCAGGGTGGCCGACACAGTCCCTCTTGTTGGAGTCTGCATGTCCTTTCTGTGTTACCGTGGATACCGCGCGAAGACATGCATGTTTTCTGAATTGCCCCTATGTGAACAGTTGTCAGTGTATATGTTTCTGTCCATTGTAACCTGCCTAAGACCCATAGTTGTTGGGATAGGCTCTGATTATTGGAACACCCTAATAATCTCACAATGACACCATGACTCAATAGTAGAAATGTAGGCAACATGTAGTTTATCATGAGATCCGTTTATCTGTTTGGGACGTCAAACTGTCACTCAGCTGCTTCAAGTGTCCGGAAGGCAACGAGAAGGACTGACAGCTAGATTATCTCTTTCCTACATTGTAATGATAATGACAGGGCTGGGAACAATGTTGATTGACAAGAAATGTATGGGAAATACAATATGGAAAAACAGTGGCAATTTGCACAATAGAGGTGGACAAAAATAGTGCTAAACTGATTGAAACGTCTATGAGTACATGTGTACATTATGTAGTGTGACTGACCTCTTGACCTCAGCAGACTCAGAAAGGATACCCTTTTTTAATTCAACATAGAGGACTTCTTATCACATTGTAGTAAAAGTGAAACATCATTCTATTAGGTGTGTGACGAGACAGAAATCCCACGAGACAAGACGAGACACGAGATCGAGACGCACCAAGACTCTTGACCATTCACGGAGACTCCTGAGAGACTCCTGATCACGCACAGAGGCTTCTGACCACTCACGGAGACACCTGAGAGACTCCTGACCACGCACTGAGAGTCCTGAGATACTCCTGACCACGCACAGAGACTCCTGACCATGCACGGAGACTCCTGACCATGCACAGAGACTCCTGAGAGACTCCTGACCACCCACAGAGACTCCCAAGAGACTCCTGACCATGCACAGAGACTCCTGAGAGACTCCTGACCACCCACAGAGACTCCCAAGAGACTCCTGACCACGCACAGAGACTCCCGAGAGACTCC
>JAVQKC010122860.1:0-12544 GCA_036025475.1 Philypnodon macrostomus
GTAGTCACCTGAAATGGTCTTCACTTCACAGGTGTGCCCTGTCAGGGTTAATGAGTGGGATTTCTTGCCTTTTCATGAAAATAAAGAAAACTCATTGAATGAATGAGGTGTGTCCAAACTTTGGGTCTGTACTGTATTTATACTGTTAATGTTGTTGTGACATTGTGATAATGTTATGGTCAGATATTTTACATTTGTCTGGTCTGGAGCCTTAAATCAAAATGTATTATGTATAAATGAAGTTGATTATTATTGATTTAGTCCTAATTCAGTCCTAAGTGTATACCAGGTTTAGTCTGTAAGTCTAATGGTGATAGTGTTATATTAGGAGGCTTGAATTATGGACCATAGCTTAGCCTTGGTGTAAGTAACGGTTAATGTATCAGTTAATGTATTAGTTTGAGTCCAATAAAAGGGTCAGAAATACAAAGATTTGAAGTTTGAGAACCACTGGTCACTGGTCCGATAAGGTTTGCTCTAAAAATGGGTCTTTTTGATTTTGACCCCAGGTTTTGTTGATACATGATGTTTTGTATATCCTCTGCCTGTGTGTGTGGTGTGTGCAGCGGTAAGAAGCGTAAGCCGGCGTGGACCGACCGGATCTTGTGGCGCCTGCGTGCCACAGCTCCGGCCGCCGCAGATAAACGCGCCTCCATCTCGGGTCTTACCAGCGGCACTAAAGTAACCCAGCACTATTACAGAAGCCACATGGAGTATACCGTCAGTGACCACAAACCAGTCTCATCCATCTTCACTCTGCAGGTAACTCTCACTCCTCCATATCATAAACATATCCCTGGTAACATATATAGATGGTAACTGAATAATCATATAGATGGTAACTGAATAATCACTTCATCTTAATATACAGTTAAAAATGTTCTTTTCTATAAACGCAGTAAATAATATTACATACACTTTGTGGGTTTTCTCTTGGTTCAATGGAAGGGTATCAGCCATTTTGACGACGTCTATATTTTCAATTCAATTCTATTCAAGTCTGTTTATTGTCATATGCACAGTAGGAATGTTTCTCTGCATAATGAAATTCTTACTTTTCTGCCCGGACTGATGCCAACAATAAAATAGAAATAAAAAAATAGATAAATAGTAGAAAATAAAGATCAGCATGCATAAGTGAGAATATACATATATAAAAAAGTAAAATGTTAAAGACTATGTACATATATGTGCTGCATTAGCTGGTATGTCAGCAGTAAACAGTGGTTGCAAGTAAATCCCTATAACCAGGCAAGTACAGTTACATGTGCATGATGATAGTATGTAAACATTCAAACAGTTACATGCAACTGTATGTAAACAGGTTACCCGTCAGGTACAGTATAAATATATGCAGTGCACTTGTGCCCAATTAATAACTGTAATTAAATATTGATAACACGGATTGAACTTTTTTAAACGAATTATACCTCACAATATTTAGCCTCCCACTGTTTACCAGTGTATTTACATCCTGTGATTATGATTGTATACTGGCTTTATTTCATTTTTTATTTTATTTATTCTGTCCCCTAAGTATGTAAAAGCACACAATGCTTCCCTTTAGAATTATACGGTTCTATTCTAAGTGTAATAGCACGAGTTTGATTCATTTTTTAGCTTTTTATATGTAAAAATATAAAGTTCTATCTGTAAAATCAAGCCTTGACTTTTTATGGTGGATTCATTCAAAAGTCAGAACGCAGATAGAACCTCATCATTGTAAGGGGGTGATTATTGGTTGTTGTAAATGTGCTATATAAAAACAATTGGGCCTTCACCAGAGCTAAAGATACTATTTGTGGTAGTTTTATACTTTTTGAACCAGTAATATACCAGCCAAGATTAATTCTATTATGATACAGTTTTTATCAGCTATCAGCACAATGGTCAGAATGTTTTAGGTCACACCTCCTTGACCAGAGTTACATTCTGTGTACAGCCTTGTTACAGATGTGTTTTATTGTAGTTTCCATACAAAGTGGACGTGCCTCTGGTCACTATCATTGTGGATGATGAGTGGAACAGTGTCGCTGATGCCACGGCCAACTTTAGACAGGCCCCTAACTACCCCCGCAGCTCCTGGGACTGGATCGGCCTCTACAAGGTAATAGACTTCAGATGGACCAGAGGGGGCAGTGAGGTTATGGGTTCAATCTCTCTTAAAGGACCCTAATGATGTGAAGTAGGTAATCTGTCATAATTATTGTTTTGCCTTAGTCCCTCCCCTGGCCTCTACAGCAACATCAAATCACTCTGACCAATAGTAGTCAAGTTTTACTTTAGTCCCTCCCCTGGCTTCTACAACAACATCAAATCATTTTGACCAATAATAGTCGAGTTTTACTTTAGTCCCTCCCCTGGCCTCTACAGCAACATCAGATCATTTTGACCAATAGTAGTGGAGTTTTACTTTAGTCCCTCCCCTGGCCTCTACAGCAACATCAAATAATTTTGACCAATAGTAGTGGAGTTTTACTTTAGTCCCTCCCCTGGCCTCTACAGCAACATCAAATCACTCTGACCAATAGTAGTGGAGTTTTACTTTAATGTGAGTGTTTCTGATTGCAGGTGGGCTTTAAACACCACAAGGACTATGTGGGCTACGTGTGGGCCAAACAGGAAGAGAACGACTTCCACAGACAGGAAACTCAGGTAGAGGGGAGGCACCATATGTTCAATTCAGTTTTGTTTGTATAGCCCTATAACAAGCTTTAAGAACAGTCTCGGGACGTCCCCTGTCCATAGACCCTCCACCACATTAAGGAAAAAAAAATATAGTCACAACAACGATGTATGTTTTAGAGACTATGGCCCCCCCTCGGGTCTAGATGTAGGAGACTGAAGGCTGGAAGACAAAACATGAGACAGAGAGGGCAGGGAGGGTGGGTCGAACAGAGACTAACAGTGTGTGATGGTTTGTGGGTAAAAGAATGGCTTGTGGGTTAACGAGACATGAAGGTGTGGACCTGCTCCAGAACCTGCATTAACATATTCACTTACAGTACTTCAGGAAGAACCAAATAATAGAGGGATCCACTCCAAGGAGGGTCAGGCTTAACATTCACAAGGTTCAGCCTCTATAGAAGAAGTCAGTTTGCTAATATTTAGAAACCAAATAAACTGGATGAGATGGAGCCAAACAAGTGATAAATACATTTAAATGATTTATTATTATTATTATTATTATTATCATTATCGTTATTGTTATTATCATTGTTATTATTATTATTATTATTATTATTATTATTATTAATAGTAACATATTATTGTCGTTATTATTATCATTATTATTATTATCATTCATATTATCATTATTATTGTTATTATTTCTGTGAGGTTTAGAATTTGGATCAAATTGATTAATTGAAATATTGGTCACTGACCTGTGTAAATGTGTTGCAGGTGACTTTCACTGAGGAGGAACTGCCCAAAGGTTCCGGAGACTTCATCTTGGCTTACTACAGCAACAACATGAACACCATAGTGGGGGTGACGGAGCCATTTCAGGTACACCCTCACACTGATCTGCACACACTATTAATATACGTCTTATAATTCAAGAGGTTGAAAACTACATTTATAAAACGCTGTAACACTATAAGGGATTTTGAGGAATAAATTAAAACAGGATTAGCCCAAGAATCAAATTGGTAATAAACTCAGAAGACTTAACCAAGAGTTCTTTCAGGACTAAAGGACTAATCTGGGTCTAAATGAGGACTTAACCATGTCTAAATAAAGACTAATCAAGCCCTAACTTGATTCTGAACCAATTCTAAACTAGATTAAATCATCCTGTCACAAGTGATTATTTCATTCATTCACAGAGACTCCTCAGTACTTCTCGAAACAGCCTGGTGTGCCACTTGTGGGACCTGTGTCACGATTTGAGAAACACGGCTCTATTTAAAGCTGCTCTACCTGAATTTTTAAAACTGTAAAAAAAACACATAAAGCACATGCTGCCTTTGTATGTGTTCACAACCAAGACTTATTTCTGATAGATTCTAGTTCTCAGTACCAATCAGAGCACTCCTGTCCTGTGGAAGCATGTGATTGGTAAACAGCCCACAGAGGGTCTCACAGAGTTGCCCATTTACAAAAAAAATCAGGTAGTGCAGCTTTAATGTATACAGTTTTTCGTCATGTTGTTTTAGATCCTGCTGCCCACTCTGGAGCCTAAGAGCAGCTCCTCGGACAGCTCTGACTTCAGCTCGGAGGACGACGGCACCGTGGTCCACGCGAAGACGAGGTCGCGCAGCTCCAGCCCACGCAAAAGCAAGCATCATCGCAGACAGCGCAGTCACAGCCGCAGTCACAGCCGCAGTCACAGCAGACCCGGCAGCCCCGCAGAGTCCAAACACAAACACCCAGACACTACTGACTCCCTGCAACACACTGAGCCAACAGCAGAGGGCGCCCACAGCCAGCCCTCGCCTCCACATGAAGCAGAGAAGCAGCCCGAGGGGTCAGGAGAGTGAGACATTATGTGGTGATGTGTCTTTTCATTTCTACATCCACGACACTGGGACGCTTTCTGAAGAGAAACGTCCAGTGAGGGATGCCATCTTGTTCAGGAACAGCCTTCTGTGTGTCTGCAGAAGGCTCTCTTTGCCTTGAGTTGTGTCTTGAAGCTGTGCACATCATGTGTAGTTTTGGTTTGTGTGTATTGTGATTTCTCATTCTCAGGTGTGGACAGTACAGGGAGACTAATGGCTACTTATCTTGCCGACAACAATACACCTGTTACACATATGCCCCAGACTAATGCTACAGTAGTTCCTCTCTTGAATTGGACAGCCTGTTCCAGTCTTTTGTGTTTCGTCCTTGGACCAACGTAACTTTCAGGACAAAATGTTCACTTGCTGCCTACTGTATCTCATCTAAAACAGGTGCCATCTTAATGAGATCATCTTCTCGCCTGGCCAGCCGCAATTAACTCTTCCCAATCTATACAACGATCTGGTCTCTCGTTGACTGCGTTCAGTTTCAAGGGTGGAGTTTACTGCTGTATAGTGAACCGATCAGAAACACCGGACATGAATCTTAAAAGCCACACGCAGCCTCGTATATGACACATGACATGGCCAACAGAACACGGCTGAGCAAGGGCTGTAGTCCACTCAAGAAATTGTTAAATCTGAAGAATGATTAATCGACTAAACTGTATAACAAAGGGAAGGTGCTTGTCAGAATCGAATTGGTAACGAAACATATTGAGAAGAATTGACAGTAAAATATAGTGACTAAAGAATATAAAATTTCGTCGACCAAGACTTCATTGACTAAAGGCTGTAAGCTCTACTATGAGCAAGGGACCAGATCCTTCTTCAAGGATAATATGATTGCATGTATTGTGATTCAACCAAATCCACCCATGAGAGCAATGTTTGACCCAAAGGAAGTGGGGGCTGGAGGTCCGGGGCTGGAGGTCCGGGGCAGAGCACGTGGAGAGTCTTTAAATAGAGACCAGTGTCTCTGCTGACACCGCACTCTGTCTACTGCTGTGAGGGAGAGGAGCGGCCCAAAACACAAACAATAACAATCCACCAGTTTTATATAGTACCATTATCAATATCGCCATCTAGAGGAAAGAAGATGCACAGGCTGGCTTTAAATTTCAAAACAAACAAAAAATAGACTTCCATGTACTTGTATTATCTGGATGTTTTCTATCAATGTGCAATTACTATTACTATTTTTACAGTAAGACTATTAGCCCTATGTGACCTTTTAGTACAGCCAAAGAAAACACCAGAAAATAGTGCTTTCACCAAGGGTTTTCAGCTCCTACAAGAAGTACTTAGACGTCAGAAGTCAAGTTAGCATCATTAAAAAAAGCACAATTTACGGGGGGCTGATCATTTTCTTCTGAACTCTATCAATTCATGCTGTTTTGACGTGTCCGGACATTATTAGTGAACTAATAATGTCCACAGAAAGGCAAAGCTGTGTGTGTAAATCTGATCCAAAGCCATTTCCACTTGTAGTAAAATACCACAGTTGTGATATTTTATACAAGACTATGTGTGTTGTGTATGATGTCACTCTTTCCTCTGGTGCTGTTGTTGGGCTGTAGTTTAGGGCAATGTTATAATTGTAAGCTCAGTGTCTGTTTTTGAGAATCTGTCAGTGGGGTGTGATATGAACCATCTGTCCGTCTGGAAATATTGCTGTATCATATCATTCAACCAGAAGACTCGTCTATCTTCTGCCACTCTACTTCCTGTCAGCTTAGCCAATCATTCACTCTTTTTCTTGGAGGCGTAATCCTCATATGCCCCATCACCACCTCAGCACCCGAACCATCTCACTCTTTTTTTTGTCCTATCACCACCTCAGCAGCAGGACCATCTACTCGTCTCCATACTACGTCAGCAGCAGAATCATCACAATCTCTTTCACCCCATCGCCATCTCAGCAGCAAAACTACCCCACTCTCCTCCGCCCCATCACCTCCCTCCTCTGCAAAACCATCTCTTGCGCAGTATAGCCCCTCCACTTTCTTCCACCCTGTCACTTCCTTAGTTCCAGAACTACCTTATTAGCAGAACCAGCTCACTCTCCTTTGCCCCATCACCACCTCAGCCACAGAACTTTTCTAATTCTCTCCCATCACGATTGTAGCAGCAGGACAATGATCTCACTCCTCCATCACCACCTCAAGTCTTTTCTTTAGTCGTTGCATGAGGTCTCTTCATTTTTCACTGAAAAGGTGACAATTTTCCTGGTTGACAATCCTTGACGTGAAGGGGTCGTCTGTGAATTTTCAGAAATTATTTTATCTGAACCTGTTCTATGACGTAAAATTGGTGATCTGTCATAATTATTAATTTATTTTAGTCCCTCCCCTGGCCTCTACAGCAACATCAAATCAGACTTTGTGGTTTACCACTTTGACCAATAGTACTTTAGTCCCTCCCCTGGCCTCTACAGCAACATCAAATCAGACTTTGTGGGTTACCACTTTGACCAATAGTAATCAAGTCCTACTTTAGTCCCTCCCCTGGCCTCTGCAGCAACATCAAATCAGACTTTGTGGTTTACCACTTTGACCAATAGTACTTTAGTCCCTCCCCTGGCCTCTGCAGCAACATCAAATCAGACTTTGTGGGTTACCACTTTGACCAATAGTAGTCGAGTCCTACTTTGGTCCCTCCCCCGGCCTCTGCAGCAACATCAAATCAGACTTTGTGGGTTACCACTTTGACCAATAGTAGTCGAGGCCTACTTTAGTCCCTCCCCTGACCTCTGCAGACTGCAGATGTTCTACTCTACGTCATAGAACAGGGAAACTTACAGACACCTTTTAAGTAGAATTGTGATTCAGTTTATGCATATTGCCCTGCCCTGGTCTGTTAGTCTGTGTGGATGAATGGGTGAATGCGAATATTGTGGATGGAGCTCCACTGAACATACTCGACATTCCGGTACTGTGACTTTGTGCCGTACAGAAGTGCTGTTTTTGGATTCATCTTTGTTCAAATCGTGGCTGTGAAATTCTTTAGATAAAACCAATAAAGGTAGAGTAATGTGTGATGTAAATGTTAGGACAAAAGATGCTCACTAAAAAATACATAAATACTCATTTCATAGTGAAGTTCAGTATTTTGATGATTCCAAATGAAAAGCCTGTCTGGACCTCTGTTTATAGTTATATCTACGGAAGAAAATTAGGGACAATGTAAGATTTGTGATTTTTTTTTTTTACCTCATAAATTTTTTAAATTTAGAAATTTATTTTTTGTTTTAGAGCGAGGGAAGGAAATGTTTAACCAATCACACGCTTCCACAGGACAGGAGCCCTCTGATTGGTTGATACACCCATTATCTATTCAGAACTAGACTATCAGGAACAATGTGAAGGAGGTTTTATCTCAAAATTCACAGTTTATTCACAGCTATTTTTGTTTTTTAGTTAAAACGTATTAAGAGCCAACTCCAGACCACTGCTCGTTATGGTCACACTTCCTTTGTGAACGCGTACGAGGCAGTGTGTGCTCTATGTGAGAGATGCAAGCTTAGGGTAAAGGAGGGCATTCATTTAAACTTTGAATTTTTTTTTTGAAACCACAAAATCAGGTAGTGCAGCTTTAAGAGAGAAAAAAAAGTAATTCTGCTTTGAATTTTGAAATTTAAGTCAAAATAATGAGGAACATTTTTTGGTTCAGAATAAGGATTAAAGAGTCAGATTTTGGGTTATAATTCTCAGGAAAAAAATAAATTAGAGAAAGAAAAATCAAAATGTTCTGTTTGTCCCTCATTGTCTTCCGTAAACGTGTGTGCTACTGTACTTTAGTAAATAGTCTATTGTAGAGAATATAGGAACTGATGCAATGTCTTTGTTGAATATTGCAATGACTTTTATGAAAACAGTTATCTATAGAATGTTATGTGGCTATATAGAAGATTATATATGACTATAAAGGAAAGTATTATATATATATATATATATATATATATAAGAAAAAACAGACAATCTATGCCGCAAAGATGATTTTATTCATTTATTTTTTTATTTAAATTATGTATGATGCTGAATTCTGCTGGTCAGTGGAGGAGAGTTATGAAAAAATATGTATTGTTTTGATTTATGCTGATTTGAGACTTTATGATACTGTATGTGTACATGGTTTGTCTGGAGTGTTCTATGCTGTGTTTTACTGTGAAGAAAACTGCTGTAAACCTCTCATTGTTGATTATAAAAGGTTTGTATCTGAATTGGGACATGTTTTTATTTCTGGGTACTCAAAACATCACCATAGAAAAAAAACAAAAACGAATTTTCACGGATCACTCCCAAAATTTTAAGAACTGATCTTTGTGTAAGTTCTGACCTTCCCTGAAATTTTCATCCAAATCGATGCTGTATTTTTTTTTGAAAAAGTTGCTAACAGATGCAAAAAAATCCTGGATCCAGACGGTGATCCGGATCACTCCCAAAATCAAATCAAATGTTCCTTGTGTCATTTCTGACCTTCCCTGAAAATATCATCAAAATCCGAGGTCGGAAATTCCAAACTCCGAGTCGCATTTTTAAAATAGATCTGGCACACAACTCGGAATTCTGACTCGGGAACTCGGGAAGCTCATACCCGATTTAGAGAAATCCAAGATGGCAGCCCATTGAATCGAAACATGTAACTACCATAACAGTTACATTTCCATCAGTCTCCACTACTGTGTGAACAGGCTCTGGGCTCTAATTCTTTGTGGCTGCTGATTCTGCTAATGACAGAGCTATTGGCGCTAACATGAGCCGAGTTTATCAATGCTGTTATTAGCATTAGCATTAGCATTAGCATTAGTAAGAATAGCAACTGGAACGCTACAACTCGAGTTTGTTTTCTCTGGGTTCCGAGGAAACCTGAACGCAGCATCAGTCTTGGATCCCGTCGATGGACCATAATTGGGAAATTGAGAAAATCTGTCAACTGTATTAACTGGTGGATATTAATTATACACTGTAAAACAAAATCTCCAAACGTAATATATAATAGTAAAAAATTAGGTACTGACTTTGATTTTTTTTTTTTTTAAACTCTTAAAATGTAATATCACTTCTGAACGACTTCTAGATAAAAAAATGTTCATGTCAAACATCCCTAACTGTTTGTGTCTAGTATATTACTTGGTATAACTTTGAAGGTAAAGTCAGTTTATTATATTTTTAAGTCTAACTAAACCCAGTATGTAAATAAAAGTCTTTACAAGAACAAAACAGGCACGTCTACAGAGGCTCAACTTGTGCAGAACCAGATGTTCCCAAAGTAACAAAAAATAACGTTGAAATACGTCATAAAAGTAAAGTCACAAAGTTTGTGTGGGCGATCACACCACTCAAAAACTCAACTGGCCAAAGTGGTACCCTATAGACTGAAAGAAGAATGTAGTTTTAGGGAAATTGTAAAAATGTGGTGAAAATCATCCTTCACAAACATCCAAAAAGACATATAGACCCTTCCCATGTTTGTCGCGGTTTGGGGGTGGGGCAACACAATGTCTGGGGTGTTTCTCCGATATACACTTTGCTGTCGGGGATGACAGTGTAGGCCTAGTTTTAGGAAACTTCCAGATTTCACCTTTAAATCTAATTTTATGAAAATGCTTTTACAGTCTTTTGTGTGTTTTACAGTCACCTTTATATTCACCCATATGTGATGGCCCACTGTGTGTTTTGAGGGAGGAACCTATTTACACTTATGGTTTTGTCAAATGAGGCTAATATTTGCAGCTAAATCCAAATCCTTGCTCAAATTCCCTGCAGGATCTGTTCCCGTTTCAGGCCCATCATTCAGAGTTCACAGACACTTTGTTGTGATTTCAGTTGGGTGCGTTTGAGTGCTCCACCAGAACATCCTGCAGCGGGCAACAGCAGGTGCTTCTTGCATCATGCTTGGGGCCTCTGTAAAGAATGTCTATTCTGCAGAATCATGGTGACAAAACAAGTGTAATTCTGATGCAATGTTGACTCAAGGGAGACATTCTGACTTAGAAAGTACTTTAAATGGGGAAATTCCAGTTGATTTTTGAATAGATCATAAAAAAGTCTGGTACTGAATTTCTGAAAGTCCTGGTTTGGGTTTCCCTGACCTAGACCAAATTAGTCCTGGTCTAGACCCAGTTTAGCCCTAATTTATTCCCAAGGTAGTTTCTGTTTAGTTTTTTATTTAATGCATTTTTATCTGCAGTAGTCTCTGTTTAGTTACTTGGTTTAGACCTGGTTTTAACTTGATAAATCCTGGTTTGGACTTGGTTTATTTGCGGTTTCCCTGATTTAGACCTGGACCCAATTAAGTCTAAGTCTAAGCTGGTACCAAGTGCTCTATAGACCCTTTTTAAAGATTGTAAACAGAAAGTAATAAATTCTGGAATGGAGGCAAATGGAGGCAAGATTGTAATAGAGTTTTCAATGGAGAAATTAGCATCAGCCACAATGCACATAAAACCATAACATTCAGATGCATTTATTGTGATATCCATGGCAAGACCTCTCTTCCGTAGGACCACAAAGAACAGATATAACTGATTTTCATCTTTAGCCCCAGGGACGCTTCAAAAGAGATGTTCTGCTGTTTTTATGCCTTTGGTCAGAGAGGCTAACAGCAGGCACAGCCATATCTAGTCATGGTAAGTTCTGTATAATCTGGTTTGTTGATCAGATCTGTACTTTTATGCAGGTCTCTTTAGGGCCTGACTTGGTCACATTACTGACGTGGAATTGTTCACTTCACAAAAATGGTGATGAGATACGGCGATAAAAGATATACTCGTGATATGAATTTATAATGATCTGGGAAGATCGTTGAATCGTGACGTATTTACGCGCTGCTCTTTATCATCATTTTTACTGTAACAACACCAGTGTTCATATTAATTAAAAAATATATATATAATATAGTGGATAAGTAGTGGATTTGATGTAGACAAATCAAAATTGTGATCTTGGCTTAACAAAAACGGTGATATCATATTTTCCCACATCACCCACCCATCTACATGTAGGACTTTCAAACAACTATTCATTTCCATTATAAAATGTGCTTTTATTGTGTGCATTTAACGTTATTCAGTTGATAAAGTCAAGTCAGAAAAAGCCTTTTCATTTGAGATACATTTAGTGAATCTTCTGCGCTCTGTAATTACTGGCCAGTAACTCCTTTACTGTTGTTGGTATGATAAATCTAAATGTCAAACCCCATGAGTGACATCCATCAAATTCCAGGAATGTAGAAGAAATGCAAGTGTGGCAATTACGTACATATGCAAATCACTGTAAAACTGTGTATCTCAAACAAAAGACCAAAGACTAGTTCACATGGAGGATTTCAACAGTGGTATTGCCAGTTAGACCAGCAACTTTATGAGCAAGTCAGAGGAGCCGGACAGGACCAGTATTATTTTAACAGCTTCCAGCAGTCTGGAGGTTCAGGTGTGGTTGACTCAGGGGTGTAGCAGTGCAGCCTGTACAGGACCCACTGAGAGTCTCCATTCAGCTGGATATTCATACACTTTTGTTTCATTGAATTCATTGCAATCATAATAATAATTTACATGATCTTTTAATTTTAACAAAACTATGCAGACACAAAAGAGCAGTTTTGGGATAAAACGTCTATAAAACTAAATCTGGGTATTTTCAACAAACTATAAACAGCCTAAACCTCATTGATTTAATGCCCGATACCAATGAAAGTGCTATTTGAGCTGCAATGTTTGGGGCCCATTTTAAAACTCAGGCTACTTCACATAGGCTCTCTCTTCAGGTAGTCTCTTCACGAAGGCTCTCTCTTCAGGTAAGCTCTCTCTTCAGGTAGGCTCTCTCTTCAGGTAGGCTCTCTCTTCAGGTAAGCTCTCTCTTCACGAAGGCTCTCTCTTCAGGTAGGCTCTCTCTTCAGGTAAGCTCTCTCTTCACGAAGGCTCTCTCTTCAGGTAAGCTCTCTCTTCACGAAGGCTCTCTCTTCAGGTAGGCTCTCTCTTCACGAAGGCTCTCTCTTCAGGTAGGCTCTCTCTTCACGAAGGCTCTCTCTTCACGAAGGCT